>JASJOG010000508.1:62500-138872 GCA_030142905.1 Heliopora coerulea
GGTCTCAACCTGCTGCGAGCGCCCAGTATTGCGCCAGGTAAGACATTGCATATTTCAGGTAACTTGTGGGGAAAGGAAATTTTTCCCATTAAAAGTGTCTATTAAAGATGACCCAGGGGGGGCAGCTCTTTCTCGCCCATTTAATCGAGTCAGAGTAGGGTAAGGGACGTACAGCCCTCGAAAGTCCCTGAAAGCCGTCCCCCATGCGTATATCCAGTTTCATTTTAATAGTACTCTGTTGCACTTCCAACCAGTTAAGGTCAGTTTAGGTGTGCCACTGCAAGGTTTAAGTCTGAATATTGTTTTATTCTTAGATTAGTGCTCATCTGTTTCCGCATTTAAAGCTGATTCAGCCTCCATAAACTAATTTTAGGAGCATCAGTCAGCTGTATAGACTATCTTCTAGTCCTTGGGCCAACAGGGCAGGTTTGCCAACATCTGGAGGTAGTGCACTTGCAGCTGCCAGAGAGATGCTTTAACGGTTAGAGCATCTATTGGTTCTCAAACTGGGGTCCGGAGTCCCCTAGGGGACCGTGAAGCAGTTTTAAGGGGACCGCGACAAAGATGCTGAGTTTTTAAATTTTAGTTATGGTTCTTGGGCATTTAGAACACATTGGGTGCGTTTTCACTAGGACGTTTTACTAGCCTAACATTCCTTTAGGTGTTTGTTTACAGACCAACTTTAGACTAGCTTAACTTGACTACTGTTTTCACTGTAAATGTTAGGTAAGTTGAGGTGTTTATTTGAGTGACAGGGGCACATAGCCAACGTCACAAAATCGCGCGCAATTTAAAATAATCATGGCTGGAGAGGAAGTAGTGTTTACAACACTTCTCTTGATCATTGCCGTATTTTTTCGAAAGCATGGTAAATTTCTGCGCAATCTTCGATTTCAATCTTTACAACGCAGACGAAGAGCAAGTCTTGTTGCTTTCCTATTGAAGCGAGAGCAAAATCGTCGGTGAGTTAAGCGACATCGGTGGTGGCATAATGAAACAATTTCTAAAATTAAAAAAAATTAACAATAGGTCTATAAAATTGAGATTGACCGAACGTAAATTTGAATAATTGATATTTACCTGAAATTTAAGGGAGTACTAGAGTGCGTAGCGCCGTAAAAGTAAATGTTATGATTATCAAAGTTGTCCTCTGTCATCGTGGTACGAGTGTTTCGAGTTCAACAAGCTCAAAGTAATAAAGACATGCTGAAAATCTGTCACACATCTGTCATGAAGGACGCCGTGATTGGCTGCTGTGTTTACTTGAACAAGTTAGACCATCTTGCTAGGTCGTCTAACTTGGACGTGATTTCTGGTGTTTTTACATTTTTCCAAGTGAAAACACTCCGCATTTTTAACTTGCCTAACTTTTCGTAGGCTGTTTTCACTGTACTTCCGGACTTTCAATGTTAAACTCGTCTAAAATGTCCTAGTGAAAACGTACCGATTGTATGACCGGCAATGCCGTTTTGCCAATTCAGTGCCAAACATGCCATTTGACAATGTCAAACATTCATCATATTGTAACGAGTTACGCTATTATCTGTTTTGTACCTGTCAATGACTCGTCCCTCCTAGTTTCATATTAGTCAATTACGCTAATTTATTCACGTAGAATACTCGGCAATAAACTCATGTAATATCCTATAAATAACAAGTTGTAATGTTCTAAAAATATCCTAAACCTCGTATAAATAGAAGCCCGCTTGTAAACTAGTTCATTTGAGTTCAGAGTTGCTAACTCAGCCTAATAAAGTCACAAAATACCGATCAAATTGTGCTAGCGTTTCTCCACTTCAGTAGAGAACCTCAGATATACACTGGTCTATTCAGAATTTCCCTTACCCCAGGGAACGTATCCTGAACATGTCACAGGTTTTTTGTTAACACACTTTATTTTTACTCTTAAAGCTTTTTTTTCCATGCGGTTGTTCACGTGGCTGTCGCGAAGTTAATCACAGAGCTAACACGTGAACTGTCCATTACGTAATATCCAACAGGTGTATGACAACATCATATTACGTTCCGTCTTTGCTTTCATAATGCCTCCAAAAAGAAAATGAGATATGACGATTCATATTTGAAATTCGGTTTTACTGTGATAAAGTCTGGTGGAGAAGATAAACCGCAGTGTGTTTTGTGCTCCGAGGTGTTGGCATCTACTTCCCTAAAGCCCAGCAAATTGAAAAGACACTTGGAAACAAAGCATCCCAGTTCAATAAATAAAGATGTGAACTTCTTCAAACGCCAAGCCGAAAGATTGATCAAATCCAGACTTGATGACACAGGAATGTTTTCGCAGGACATTACTGTTGGTCTGAAAGCCTCCTACGAGGTTTCAAGGAGAATAGCTGCCGCCAAAAAACCCCACAACATTGCAGAACAGTTGATATTGCCTTGTTGTAAAGACATCATCTCGAATGTGCTAGGAAGTTCTGAACTTCAGAAGCTGAAGCATATCTCCCTGTCAAACGATACTGTTAGCAGGCAAATAACTGAGTTGTCTGATAACATTCTGTCCCAGGTGGTGTCGAAGATCCAAAATTCAATTTTTGGCTTTTTTGCGATCCAGCTTGACGAAACGATTGATGGCGCCAACTTAGCCCAACTTTGATTCTATGTACGTTATGTACATGACAAGCACCTGGAGGACGAATTCTTGTTTTGTGAAACCCTCAGCACCAAAACAACCGCAAGGGAAATATTTAACAAAGTGGACAGATTTTTTGAGGTGCATAGTATCAATTGGGAGCATGTTATTGGCGTGTGCACAGATGGTGCTCCGGCGATGCTTGGTTCCCGTTACGGTTTTCAAACGTTGGTAAAGGAAAAGTTCCCAGAAGCTATTGGTACACACTGCACAATTCATCGTCAAGCACTGATGGCAAAAACTATGCCTGATGAGTTGAAAAATGTTTTGAATGATGTGATCAAATCAGTGAATTTTATTAAAGCGAACGCACTCAACTCTCGTTCGTTTGCTGAGTTATGCAAAGAAAATGATTCCGAATTCGAAACTCTTTTGTTGCACTCACACGTGAGATGGCTTTCAAAGGGGAAAGTATTGAAGAGAGTTTTCGTACTACGAAAAGAAATACACGAATTTCTGCAAGACGCTAAACTAGGCACGGACGAAAAATTCTCCAATGACCGTTTTCTGATGTGCCTGTCATTTTTGGTGGACATATTCAAATCCGTGAATTCTGTCAATCTGGCGCTGCAAGGAAAAGAGATCACCGTGCTCCACTGTCATGAAAAATTGACTGCTTTTAAAATAAAGCTTGCACTGTGGCATTCCAAGCTAGATAGCAAGAACTTTGCGCCATTTCCACAGCTAAACACATTGTTTGATGAAAACGAACTTCACGTCGATGACGATATCCTTGATGTGATGAAGCACCATGTTTCAATTCTTGGCGAGGAAATTTCTCGGTACTTTCCCGATCTACAGGAATTTGAAAAGTACTATCGTTTTATCAACAATCCGTTTGCACTCTCTGTTAGCGATCTGCCTTCAGAAGACAACTTAATCCAAGAACAGTTTATTGATTTGGTGAATGATGGGAGTGCAAAACAAGTTTTCCGTGAAATGTGTTGGAGTGACTTTTGGATTGAAATGGCGCAGTCATTTCCCGATGTAGGAAAGATGGCTCTAAGAGTGCTGATTCCATTTACAACCACCTATGCGTGTGAGACGCGTTTTCAACTCTACTTGCCATCAAAACAAAATCCCGAAACAGATTGGATGTAACTCATGACATGAGAGTTGCACTGTACAAAACACAGCCCAACGTAGAAGAACTATTAAAAGTCAAGCAGGTGCACCCATCTCATTGAACTGTACTGTAAAATTGATGACTGAGATTTGCTGTTTTTGAAATAAATAATTGTTTACCAAATAACATTTTGATTATGTTGATTGTCCTTAGTTTTGTAAGGGGACCGCGAATCATAAAAAATAGTAAGGAGGGCGCCACGTAAAATTTTTTGAAAAGTTTGAGAACCACTAGTCTAACCATTGAGCTATCTATACGAACCAGTACACAAAATTTAACCTTCGCTCACCATCTGAGTCTTTGTAGCTCAATGGTTAGAGCGTCTCACCGGCGATCGGAAGGTTACGGGTTCGATTCCCGTCAGGGACTCAGAACGTTTTTCTGAGAGAACAGCTTGAGAGCGTGCGTATTAAGAACATAATTACGAAGCTACCACAAACACATCATTGATTAACATAAAAATAGACGACATATCGAGACTAGCAGACAGACAGTACATATGTCTACCATCTATACAAACCAGTACACAAAATTTAACCTTCGCTCACCATCTGAGTCTTTGTAGCTCAATGGTTAGAGCGTCTCACAGGCGATCAGAAGGTTACGGGTTCGATTCCCGTCAGGGACTCAGAAAGTTTTTCTGAGAGAACAGCTTGAGAGCGTGCGTATTAAGAACATTATTATTATTATTGCTTTTCCGCACAGTCCATTTAAATGAACTGGATTAAAACTAAAGAAGAGAGACAATGAAAGGGCACAGGTTCTGGCAGGGGCAGGGCCTGTACCTTACAAGGTACCCTCGTGTAATATATGTCCCCTCGCGTTTTATATGTCCCCCTCTAACTCGAAAAAGTTCTCGACACCTCTGGAATACCTAAGCAGCAGTTTACATACACTCCACATCCAACACATCCAACCCATAGGCTAACGCGTACACCCCAGACAACCGCAAATAGTCAAAAAGATAGACGATACCAAAAAAGACAGTTAACATTCGTAATGTGATCTAGACAATTTGCATTACTTTCCTACTTCTGGAACCGTAATGAGTGCTAACTATAATATTTATGAAGTATTGTAATGCCTAAGCTAAGGTACAAAATGAACAGTGGGTGAGGCAAATCAAGGCAGTTCTAAATGGACGTAATCAGTCCACTCGAAAAATTGTACATATTGTGAAGTATATTACGACTATTAACTCATATCCTTTTGATTTCTATCTTGACATCAGGAAGCAGCAAAGAAAGGTTGACAATCAGTGGTCTTAACGCAACAGTCTACGAGACAATCTGTAAAGAGTTGAACAAGCCAATTCATGATAAAGATTACAAAGCTTTAGCTGGACGATTGGGATATACAGCTTGCGAGTTGAAGACATTTCAACTGCAACGAGATCCTGCTGATGCTTTACTGTCCCACTGGGCTACAAAATCTGACAACGATGTAAACAAGCTGATTGAGTTCCTAAAAAAGATGAAAAGGGATGACCTCGTCAAGATACTGGAAGCACGAGGTAGCTTTCATGTATTCAAATTAATCAATAAATACAGTAAAAAAGGTTTGTGTAAACTCGGGCACGTCAATCACAACTGCTGATAACCTCGTAGGCAAGCGAAGAACGTCATGTCAAAAGGAATTTCAACTGGTAGTGCTCAATTTATTAGTCTGATACTCCAACGACTCTGGGTTTTAAGAACAAACTTTGGAATTCTAGCTTAACTTATTAAAGGCCAGGACTCATCTCCTTGATAAGTAAAATCGTCTAGCGTTAGCCAGAATAATATGATAGATTGCGCCCTTTCCCCTTAATTGGTTGAGGAGGTGGCTGTTAATTCATTAAGGGGAATGGCTTATCCCCGTGACGAGTAAAATCGTCTGGCATTAGCCAGAGTAAAATGGTAGAGCGTGTCCTTGCTCCTTAATGGGTTATGTGAAGATCTTGGCTTATTTTATTTGCTAATCTGGGATCGGAGAAGCTGATCCGATCATGTATATCAAATTCCTAACTCCATTACAAAGTGTAACCGATATTTCCTTCAACAGTGGGAGCTGCAGTTATCCATTCCATGTTGTTTCTATCATCAGCGAAGAAACTAGGAATTTCCAACGCACAATCATAGTGGGTTTGAATTTTCCGCCGCATGACGTCAAGTTTTTCGCTTGCCTTGAAAAGATTTTTCACGAAATTCAGAGCAACCGTTGAAGGTTACTCTCAAAACATATTGCGGATGCCGTTTTATGCTCTATGAGTTGCTAGGGCATAAAAGATAGGATATAGAACGCCCAATTTGCAGCCAGGTGTTCAGTTGATTGAGTAAATAAAATGTCACATGAACCTGAGGAAAAAACTCACTTTTGCGATGCTAAATTTTGTCTAAATTCAAAACCAAAACCCTATTTACAGACAAAACTCCTTCAAGGAAGCTGGTGAAAACGGTAAAAGATAAAAACTTGCTCGGCAGACCAATATACAGTATGGAACTTGGACTTCAAGGGGTTAAGGCTAAACATACCGAGGTTGTGATTTCCATACCTTCGTGAGTGAAAATGAAGATTCACAATTAAAGACTTAAATATGTTGTAAGAAAGCTTTCAACTTGACCTGTTTCCACTCGTTGCTATAATTAAAGACTCGAGAAACTTTAAGTAACTACTTTAAGGAGGAGGGACATCATGCAACTGTATTAAGTTAGTATCGTTTTTCATCCCTTATTTTGACAGAAGCCAACAGTACTAACCAGGGTAAGCAAAGTGTGATTGATAGTGGAAGGACGTCTTCATCAAATAAGGCAGAAACAAGTACATCAGGTAAAACAGTTATTTTAATACTCTTTCTAGTCCGAGATGTCTTCCCTTGATGAGTAAAATCGTGTGGCCAGGGTAAAATAATAAAACTCGGACCCAGACCTAATAAAGTTCGGTCAATTGTAGTGTTGAAGGGGGTGATGGTAGCCCAGTCGTCTTTCAGTGGCTTAAAGAGCTTCAGCGCACGACTTTTGTTATGTGACGTTAGAGACAAAAGTGTCCTATTGGATATCTTTTTTCCAGAAAGCTCTCCCATGACATTCTCACCTAACTTAGGCCAAAACGTTTCCGACTGAGTAATGCCAGTCATAACCAGGTAAATATATACATTGCAAGTGGTAAATAACACGGCAGGAAATTTACTGAGAAACCACACGAATACGGTGGTGACGTTAACGTCTTGTTTTTTTAAAAAAAGGGCATTTTTAGCTGCTCATATTTAAAAATATTTACCAGATTTTAAAGCATTATATCGTGGCTAATTATGGCGAACGCTATATTGAAAAAGAAGAAAATGGATTTCCTCGGGCCTGCTCCCCTAAAAGACACGTCCGAAGTGTCTCGCATTAAACGTCGATATTTGTTTTCTGGTTATACTCATCTTCGATGCAAAGGAGCTGGCCTCCTGTATGAAGTTCAACGCTGCAAGTACATGTAAATCATGCAGAGTCAATAGTTCAGTCTTTGGATGGTTTTTTTTGGAAGGTAAAAATGTTATCATCTGATTACATCCCTATGCCTGCGAACCAAAGAGGTTTCATCGTCTCCTGGATGTAACGTTCGCAGACCAAGGCTTTCATGCTCTTCATGATAATGCTGCGAAACTGGGAACGGTTCTATTAAAAAAAATTTGAAATACTTTGACAGATTGATTTTCAGCTTAATTACACGCAACAACAATGAAGAAAAAAACAATCTTTTCATTTCTTTTCTTTGGAAAGTAATCCCTTTCAGAAGATAGGAGGATTTGCACCCGTGGAATGATGACGTCATCTACAAAGTTTGCATCATCAACAAAACGAATATTTGATGTGGTGATATTTTCAGAAATGTTGCCAAGAAGATGACTCCTGGACACTCAGCATTTTAGTGACCGTAGCAACGTAATTGATTCTGACCCTTTTCGAAAAATAGTCTTGAATTTTCTAAGTCGAATAAAAGCGTCTTGAAACAAGATGCTTTTATTTGGAATATGCCTTATGATGTTAATTAAGACTGTTTAACTCACGAAATATAAATCATACACTATGAAAGGGAAACGTTTTTGACTGCTAACTCATTCCTCACTGAATCCTAGGGCAAAATACTAGAGAAAAACATCTATACCCTTAACTTACTGCTCGTGAACTGATCATTTACATACAGGGTGGAAGTAAAGATCTGTTTAAGTGGAAAGTTCTTTTTATTTTAGAATGGAATGTTGGGATGATGAAGTGACTCCCTACCTCACCATATCTACAGACATTAAACTTATTCAATACAGGGTTTTTATATATATATACATGAAAAGAGGATTTTGATACGATCATAACTATATATACGAAAAATCTGACTGCCCCAACCAGGAATCGAACCCGTATCCTGACTCTCGATATCATCGTGTCCGAAGACGTTAACCCAAATCAGTCCAGACTGTTTTTGGTCCTGAACGGCCGTGAGGGGTGAATGTGCCCGCAGTCATTTTCTCTAAACCTGACATATGACCAGCAAACTTTTACGTATAAAGGTGGGTCGAGTGTTCGGACTTCAAGCTTAGAATTAACGTAACCCATAATTGTGATAATTGATAAATTTTCACCAGTTAATGTGAAATAATAACAACAGAATGTAAAAGAATGTTGTTTTCATAGAAACAAAATAGTCATCATGTCATAATAAGTAAGATTATAAATTATGAAGAAAATTCGAGAAGTCATTTTTTTAAATACTTTAATTGACCAGCTTTTTAAATGCTATTACTTGACCAGTTTTTTTATTCTTCTTGGAAATTTATCATAAAGCGAAGTGCTTTCTTTAAAAAGAATTGTTTTCTTTCTGTAAAAAAGAACGAAAACCGAAAAATCGATTTCCTGAATTTTCGTAACAATACGTTTTGAGAAATGTTCGGAAATTTTTTTTAGTTGATATTTATAGTAGGTTTTATTTCATAAACTTTAGTGTGATACAACGTTTTCGGCTAGTGAGAAAAATCATATTTTATCACACGTAAAAGGTACGATATTTTACGTGAAAAGATATTTGTTCAAGGATCCAATGAAAAGAGGCGTATTATATTTTATAAGATCAATCAGATCCGATGTTTCATAATTCGTATCTCGGTGACGGTTTGTCGATTTCAGAATGTTTGTCGGACGTTAATTCTCTCCGAAGAAAACGAGCTTTTTTGAAAGCAACACTAACCAAAAATTTACCAGATGCCTGGTCCTCATTTTAGACTGTACGTTAGTATTTATGAAATAAACAAAATGATACATGGACACTTGCTCGTATGGAATTTATCTTCAAGTGTTCTGTTTGATTTGCCACGAGTGACATATCAAATTGAACACGAGAAGATAAATTCCATATCTCCAAGTGCCTATGTATTATTTTCTATTTGCCTCATTATAAAGCTAATAGAATTTTATTAAAAAGGTGAAATTTCAGAGTTATAACTGTAAAAATTTTGTCGTCATAAACTATCAAAATCACCTTGAACATTTTCTTCCTCCTCCACCTCAGTGGCCTCAACATAAAATCTCTACAATGGTTTCCATCTTTTGCGATTTTTAGTTTTAACTGGAATAAAACGAAACCATGAAAGCGATCAATCACCAGCGGAAGGAGAGCCAAGCAGCAAGAAAAAAGACGAAACTGGTTAGTCGAGATTAAAAAAGAAAAATAAAGGGGAAACAGAGAAAGCTCGCTCAAGCTCTTTGTATGACTTTTGGTTTAAAGTATGTCACGTGCCTCAGAGAGGACTTGAAGTCCTGAAGCAGTGAAGCTAAATATTCCATTATTTTAATGGTTTTCATATTTTGTCCAAAATTTAGCATATTCTTCTGGAGGTTTTGCTTCCCAGAGAAATTCTGTTGCCCCTCGCTTACGCCCACAGACTAGGACATCTGGTGCCACCGCGAATATTGTATCCTCTTAAATGTTTCCCAAATTTAATTTCACACGCATTCCGGCCATGTATGGTGTACCCTCGCTTCCTCAGCCCCAATACCTAAATTAAATATTAACTAGCTACCAAAAGGGATTTTGTCCTACTTTACCTTACCAAATTTTGCCCGATTTTCTATTTTTTAGCCCGAATTTTCTAATTTTTTGCAAACTTTGCGCTGGGTCACGCCCCCCACACACACTCCATAACTACGGCATTGGTTGTTATTTCGTACAAAAAATCTCATACAGGTATAAATTGGGGGGTTGAAAACAATCTTATGACTGCCTTTGGTTTGAAGCATTTTCGGACACGCGTATCAAGTTTTTCTGTAACTTTCATTTCACTACCATTTACATACTTAGTGCCTTTATTAACTTCCACACCGAAGTATATGCACAACTAGCTTTTTATCGCTTGATATAGAAGCTTTTTTCCAGTAATACCGTAATAAAAAAGGTGCATTTTCTTGAGATTATTATCGACTTCTTGAAGATATCTCCTTTTGTGAGATACAAAATAAGATGATATAGTAGGAACAGAAATATTCACCAGTAAAAATTTCCCTTCTCTCTTCCTTAATGTCGACAATTATATTTTTAAGAAGTACGTCCACAATTGTTAAACTGGAGGGTATGATTCTTTAGTTCATTCCTGGATTAGTAAAAGTTCAGAGAACAAAGCTGATGGTGCTGGTGATGTGAACTGTGTATTGTAAAAATTGACACAAATATCGACAAATATTGACCTTTTCTTTGAAGCTGAGGATTAAACGTACCCAGTTGTTTGGTGACAGCTTTCTGATGAAGAATTAAACACACAGTGACACCAGGCATAGTTTCACGTAAACTTTGCCCTGAGTCATGAGTAGTAACTTTCCAAGCAGCGTTTGAACTGCTTAGCCCAGAGTAGCTTCAAATTATATCTGATGCTCTTTGTGGTTCCGCTGGAAATTAGTTCGTCCACTGTCGCACCTATTATGCAAAGAACGTGTTTTGTGCAAAAAATAAACATTTATAAGAAACAAGAGATCTTGTATTATGCAGCAAAAAAACTCGAAATAAACTGTTGTACTATTAAGACTGCTTGTACTTTTGCTTTTTACAGTTGCTCCTGAAGTTAAAGATAAAGCCTCCGATACCGACAAAAAGCCATTCTTCGTTCGAGATCTTGACAGTAGCTTAAAAAGTAAGGTGTGTCAGTTGCTAAACAAGAAATCAGTTCTAAAGAGGGACTTTCGTGGACTTGCTGCAAAAATGAAATTCGAGAATAGTGAAATAGAATTGTTTGAGCAGTGTTACAATCCAACCGATGCTTTATTACAAGAGTGGGGGACTGGGAAGGAGGCCACAGTGGAGAATTTGATCAAATTTCTGGAGAAGATGAAGAGGGATGACGTTGTTGAAATCTTGAAAGAAGCTCTAGCATTGGTTTCAACAAAAAGAACATAGCCAAGTTTCGACCAAGTTGAAATTCCTGAGAACCATCAGAAGATTATGTACATATGGTCACCTCCAGCAACAATAGTCAAACTGTACAACGACAACAGTCACGCCATCCAACAAGTCACAGAGAATGCAGTTTCAGCGAACAATCTACCCAAACCAAGGAAATGTCATGAGATCCAGTTACAACAATCGACTTATCATAAGCTGTGAACCCACGCAATGAAATACCAGGGACTAAAGCAAAGTGACTGTGGTTAAGCCAAGCAGACGAACAAATACCAGAGAATGCAGTGACAATAATAGGGACAGATAGGGACAATGAATTCCAGGGGGTGTAATGACGGCAATCGAGTCACCGACACCTAATAATTACTAGAGTTTGAAGTGTGAGAAATCAAGCCATCCAGACCAACAAATGCAAGAAAATGCAGTGACTGCAGTAGACCATTTCAGACCCAACTAATGCAAGACAATGAATTGTGAGCAATCGAGCCATCGACACCATTAAATCTCAAACAAAGGAGTAACAACAATCCAGCCAGCCACACTCAACCAGTTCCACGAATGTTGTGACCACAATCGAACCAGCGTCATCAAGAAGTATCAGGGAATTCAGATCCAGTCATGACCAATGCCAGAGCATCCAATAAGAATCAAACTCAACCAATGACGCAGTATCCAATGACAGAAATTGATCCATGATCCAGACACAACTGATGGAAGAGTATCTAACGACAGCAATCGATCTATCCAGACATAATCAGTAGCAATGTATCCGATAAGAGCAATCAGTCCAGTCAATCCCAACCAATGCCAGAGAATGCAATGACAGCAATCGATCCCTTCAGGCCCAGGTAATGCCAGAGATTGAATGACAGCAGTCAATCCATCCAAGCCAATATAGTGACAGCAAAAGTTTTCGCAGACCCGACATTTAATAGGGGATTTCATGACCACAATCAAACCATTAAGCTCCACCGAACGCCAGATTATGAAATGGCCGTTATCAGCTACCACCGGCTAACAAATAGCATGAATATAGTGACAGTTATGGATGTTTGAGAAGTGCTGTATAGTTTAGTGAATTAATTAAACGGAGACTACGGAGATACGATGTAATTTGTTTTTTATAGTAACCTTCTACTAATATGTAATAACTGACAGCATTGAGACATATAAATATATTGCACATTTTCAATGAATTTATACATTTTGTGTGTTGGTCATTTTGTCTTAAATTTAGTAAATGCGGGCTTTAGACATTTTATTTCGACTCAGCAACTGTAAGAGACCTCCACATTTTTCGACTTCAGGATACCGAAAATGACCATCTGAAGATTTCAAGTACAGAAATATTCTCGGATAAATGTACTCCAAGTCCCGGAAATCTCGAATGATAAATGTACTCCAATCTTCACTAATGGAGGGCTTAGGCCTCCGTGCCTAGCAGCCGTTCAATATTTCCTTATCATTCGACAGCTTTAAGAAATAGAGCAAGAAGCATACTCTGAGAAACAGCATCTTGTAAATTGAATATTTCAGTCATAACACGCGGCGAAAATGATTATCGTAATATTGCGACTTTGTTAGGAAGTCATTCTCAAACTCCATGTCACAAACTGAGCTGTTATTTATGTACCAAGGTGATAAAAATGGTGATATTATCGTAATTTATTTGCCTTGCCTCAGTAATTTCGTTGTTACGCTCTCCATAATGCAAGTATATAAATAATAGCTTTGTAACTTATAAAGTTTAAAAATGACTTTGAAATGAAGTCTAAATATTACCTTGACCAATTTCGTCTTGTATTATAACTCAGATATATTGTTCATAGGATGTTGTTCGTCGGAGCATTTTTCTTGCTGTGGTACAATATTTCTCTGGTTGGCTATTAGTATTTATGTCAATTTACGCTCACGCTTCGTCAAGTTCCTACAGTAAAACAAGGCTTTTCGCTGCCGTACTGTATGTTTCGTTAGTTAACCATTAGTATTTATCCGAATACATGTTTATACTTGATGAACCAACCAAACTTTCCGTAAATCTACAAGCCTGAAGGATCCTTTATCCGGCCTATTTTTACAGGCTGTTCCGATTCATATTCGTGTTTAAGCGTAGCTATTTAGTTTATTACTTCATCTAGACCCTTCATCAGTGACACGAAACTGGATCATAATAATTATCATCAATCACACACCATCGACACACCTATCTAATCACTTTCTTTATAATATGTTGTGTAACCATCTTCCCTATATCCGTGCAGAACGTAATGAAATAAAATAAATAATTTAAGTAACATACCACAGAAAACAGAAAAATTATCAAAAAACTGGAGTGAACAACAAGTGGCAGTGTAGTATACTTTATTCTGGAAGTGACCTAACAACTGTACAACATCTCTGGGTTCCGCCCTTTGTCCTTTTACTCTCACGTGACATGACGTCACGGTTACTACACCTCTCCTCGTTCGGTTTCAACTCTTTCTCTTTAAAATGTTGCCTACAGTTTTAACAAAATGTGAACTTACATCCAGTTATATATTAAAAGTTAAATGTCAAGAATATCCGTAGTAGCTTGGTGGAACTCGATTCCGCACTGGTGACCGACCGGAATCTTCAATTTTCACTGTTCCGTTCAACTCACTGCCACAAGGGTTAGGCTGATGGAATTGATAGCTGTATTCCTCTGGTGGTCTTTTTGGTTCTTTTTCTTGGTTAGGTTCCTGGTTTTCTTCCTCCTCAAGTTCCTTTGGGTTTTCATTCGGCTCATTCATTCCGGTTGACTTTCGATTCAGAATTTGGTCCTGGTGTCTCCTCGTATTTTTCCCACCCTCTGATATGACTGTATAGGAAACTGGACCTGATTTATTGATTATTCTTGCGGGGATCCATTTGCTTCCTCGTCCATAGTTTCTGACGTAAACGGGATCTTGCGCCGAAAACTTCCTTTGTCGAGTATTCATGTCATGGTGCTGTTTCTGTTTTTCTTGTTGAACTGTAACTGTTCTGCTAACATCTGGTCGAATTAGATCTAACCGAGACTTTAGCTTCCGGTTCATAAGTAACTCTGCCGCGGTGTTCGGCCCGTGGTAGTGTGTGGTGTTATCCTGTACTGGAATAAAAATCGATAAACTTTGGTTTCCAATGTACCTTCGCCTTGTTTCTTAATGCCTTCCTTCACCGTCTGTACTGCTCTTTCAGCCAGGCCATTTGATGCGGGATGATAGGGTGCCGTTGTAATGTGTTTTATGCCATTGAGTTTGAGAAAAGTTTCAAATTCTTTGCTTGTGAAGTTTGAGCCGTTGTCGCTCACAATAATCTCAGGTAGTCCGTGTGTTGAAAATGTCTGTCTTAGTCTATCTACAGTCGCTGTACTTGTGGACGTTTGCATCACATGGACATCTATCCACTTTGAATATGCATCAACAATAATTAACAGCATTCTGCCATAAACCGGGCCATCAAAGTCAACGTGAAGTCTTGACCATGGCTTGTGAGGGTATTCCCAAGGATGCAGAGGGGCAGCAAGAGGCATTTTCTGATTTACCACGCATTTTTCACGTTTTTACCTTGGCTTCAAAGTCAACATCCATCTTGGGCCACCACATCGATCTTGCAATAGCTTTCATGCGACAAACTCCTGGGTGTCCCACATGCACTTCATCCACCATACTTTGTCGGTGTTGTTGAGGTATCACAACTCTTTGTCCCCATAGTATACATCCATCTTCAACAGTCAATTCGTCTCGACGAGTATAATAGGGTTTTAAACTCTCCAGTAGTGTTTCTGAAGTGTTTGACCAGTTGCTTTCGATGTAACGCATTGCCATAGACAATTCTGGGTCCCTCCGGGTTGAATCTCTGATTTTTGCGGATGTTACAGGAGTGCTGTCCAAACAGCCTAACGAGAAGTCTATGTTTCCAACCCTGGGAACACGTGACACTGTTTCATTGGCTGGATTTCGACTCAAACCGTCGGCGTTGGTATGCTGGCTTCCTGCTTTATACTGGATCGTGTATTCATAAGCTGATAAGGTGAGTGCCCATCGACGGATGCGTTCTGCCGCTGTAACTGGAATGCCTTTTTGTTCGTTAAACAGTCCTTGCAACGGTTTGTGGTCAGTTATTATGGTGAATTTCCTCCCACACACATATTGATGGAACTTGCCAATACCAAAGATTATTGCGAGTGCCTCTTTTTCCAACTGTGAATAATTCTTCTCTGCCGGTGCTAACGTACGTGACGCATATGCAATGGGTCTCTCCCAACCATCTTCCATGACATGTGACAAAACCGCGCCAACCCCGTATGGTGAAGCGTCACATTGTAAGAGGACTTCCTTCTTGCTGTCATAGTGCACAATCAGTTTGGATGACTTAAGTATTTCTTTGCATGTTTCAAAAGTCCGCTGTTGCTGTGGTCCCCACTTCCATGCTTCGTTTTTCCGTAACAGCTTGTAGAGGGGTTCAAGTTCACTTGCCAGGTTCGGTATAAATCTGTGATAATAGTTCAACATGCCCAAGTAAGCCCTCAGTTGTGATACATTATTGGGCACTGGTGCCTCTGTCACTGCTTTGACTTTCTCATCCACCGGTTTTACACCATCTTTGTTGATCTTCTGCCCCAGATACACCACTTCTTCGGCAAGGAATACACATTTCTTGGGGTTCAAACGTAATCCTGCATCTGCTAACCTCCGAAGGACTTCTTCAAGGTTTTTACGGTGGGCCTCTTCATTCTCTCCAGATACCAATATATCATCCACCCTTACTAAGACATATGGTATTCCTTGCAATAAATTCTCCATAACTCTTTGATATATTCCTGGTGCGCTTGAAATGCAATAAGGGAGTCGGTTGTACCTGAACAATCCTTTGTGTGTGATTGTTGTGTATTGTTTGGAATGTTCATCTAATTTTAACTGTTGATAGGCCTGACACATGTCCAGCTTTGTAAACTGTTGACCCCCATTCAGACTAGCGAAGAGGTCTTCAGATTTGGGAATCGGATAATTGTCTAATTTCGATACTTTATTTACTGTCATTTTGTAATCGCCACAAATTCTCACGCTTCCGTCTTCTTTCACGATTGGTACTATTGGTGCTGCCCATTCACTGAATTGTACGGGTTCAATTGTTCCTTCATCGACTAGCTGTTGAATCTTATTTTCAATTTTTGCTTTCAAGAGGTAAGGAACTGGGCGGGCTTTGCAATAAATTGGTTTTGCATCTTTGTCGACGTGAATTCGAGCCTCTGTGCCTTGTAACGTCCCCAACCCGCTCTGAAATACCTTTGGATACTTTTGAACCAACTCTCTCACGATACTAGTCATGTTCATCGAAAAGATTTCTTCCCAATTTAATTTAATTTCGCGCAACCAATTTCTCCCTAGCAACGACCGTGTTCGGCCCTCCACGACAACAATTGGCAGTTCAAAATACTGTTTGTTGTATTTTACCTGAACTTTCGATTCCCCTTTCACTTTGACTTTCTCCCCCGTATACGTCGTCAATATCATGTTTGTTGGCTGGAGATTACCGCCGGGGTTAGCAATTCTCTTCCATGTTTCGTGTCCGATAACTGAGACGGCTGCTCCTGTGTCAACTTCCATCAAAAGCTTTTGGTTGTTGATTTCAACGTTGATCTTCAAAGGCTCCGCCTTTTCTTCTCTTAACTCATACATTCCATAATCCTGGTTTATACCCCTTCCTTCTTGTTGTAAAAAATTGGCCGATTGATTCTGTTGGACATTCCTTTGGTTGTCGTTGTCTTTCTCTTGATTTTGTGCTCGATTTGATTTTCTAGGCGATGATCGATTTGACTCGCTTCTGCACTTTCGCGCTATGTGCCCTTTCTTCTTACAACGGAAACACGATGCATCAACAAACTTACATTCGTCTGAACAGTGATTCCCGCCACATCTGAAGCATTCTCTGCCTTCCCACTCTCCAGCAAGCTTATCTACCGTCAATTTGTGGTCTTCTTCACTGGTTTGTTCGTCTCTCAATGCTTGGCTGTTCTTTTCCGCCAACTCCATGGCAATCGCAATTTGATGCGCCTCGTTAAATGTTAATTTTGGTTCTGCCAAAAGTCGTCGTTGAATACGATCGTTGCGGATTCCACTCACGAGCCTGTCACGTAATCGTTCTTCCAATGTCTCTTTAAATTCGCAATACTGTGCAATCTCTCGTAGTTTTGCCAAGAATTCTGCTACAGATTCGTTCGGTTGTCTGTCTCGGGTGTCAAACTTGTGCCGTTGAACAATCACACTAGGCGTCGGTTTCTGATGATCTTTCATTACTTTAACTAGTTCGTCGAATGTCTTATCTGTCAGTGGATTAGGCGCTACTAGACTTCTGAGTAGTTTATAACTTTTGTTTCCCATTGCAGTCAATAATATGGCTCTTCTTTTGTCAGCATTCGTTATTCCATGAGCTTCGAAATAGAACTTTACTCTTTCCGCATAAAGCTCCCAGTCATTATTTTCCGGATCAAACTCGCCAATCTTCCCATGTGTGGCCATCGTTAATTCTCAAATTGTAACAGAACTGGTTTTATCCTCGTCGCCAATGTAGTATACTTCTTTATTCTGGAAGTGACCTAACAACTGTACAACATCTCTGGGTTCCGCCCTTTGTCCTTTTCCTCTCACGTGACATGACGTCACGGTTACTACAGATGCTCTTTGTGGTTCCGCTGGAAATTAGTTCGTCCACTGTCGCACCTATTATTCAAAGAACGTGTTTTGTGCAAAAAATAAACATTTACAAAAAACAAAAGATCTTGTATTTTGCAGTAAAAAACTAGAAATAAACATTTGTACCATTAAGGGTGCTTGTACTTTGCTTTCTACAGTTGCTACTAAATTTAATGAGAAAGCCTCCGACACCGACAAAAAGCCATTCTTCGTTCCAGATCTTGACAGTAGCTTAAAAAGTAAGGTGTAGGAGTTACTAAACGAGAGATCAGTTCTAAAGCGGGACTTTCGTGGACTTGCTGCGAAAATGAAATTCGAGAATAGTGAAATAGAATTGTTTGAGCAGTGTGACAATCCAACCGATGCTTTATTACAAGAGTGGGGGACTGGGAGAGAGGCCACAGTGGAGAATTTGATCAAACTTTTAGAGAAGATAAAGAGGAATGACGTTGTTGACATCTTGAAAGAAGCTATTGTCAAAAAGCCTGAGAACAAACCTAAGAAGAGTTACGCGAACATGTTCTCATGTGAGTAAATTCTAAAAATATTTCTCGTTGATGGAAACTTACTAACAGTATAATGCATAAGCAGCAGTCTGATCGGTTACGCTGCTTGATGTCTGACAGTTGATAGATAATGAACAGCGACGAGTAAAGCCTGATTTTCACGCGGCAGGATTTTCCGTACAGACAAATGTCTTCTTTGTTTTGTCTAATTACTTTCAGACAAAGGGAAACTTTCATCCACGCGGAAAATTCCGCCTGGTGGAAATCCAGCCTGATGCTTGCCTTTCATTTCCTTTCCTTCCCTTTCCTTTCCTTGCCTCTACCTTCCTCTCTTTTTCTTTCCTTTCCTTCCCACTCCTTTCCTCGCTTTTCCTGTCCGGCCCTCTCCTTACCTCTCCTTTTCTTTCCTTCTCTTTCCTCTCCTCTCTTCTCCTTTAATCTTAAGAACCTCTAAAAGGAGTTGTTTAAACCTTGTTGAAAAGGTGAACTTATAGTGTTAGACGCCATCAGCAAAAAGGGTTGTTCTTGCCGCCCTCTTTTGCAATTTAAGTACTCTTTCTAAATTCTCCTTGCTACATGTTGTCCAAATAACGCTAACATAATTTATGATAGGGAGAATCATAACATTGTAAAATGAAATTTTTTGTTGCAATGATAAATATGATCTAATTTTGCGTAATACAGCGATTCGTCCAGACAGTTTCTTGCACAGTTGGTCGACGTGGAAATCAAAGGAAGGCTTGTCATCTAGCTCTAATCCTAAAAGATTGGAAATAGTTACCATCTTCAAAAGCAATACCATCAAGCATTACGTTTGGATAACTTTCAATTTTCGATGCAAGGCGTTTCCCAGTAACCAGCTAGAATTTGGTTTTGCTTGCATTTAATTGAAATAATGTTAGAAGTTGCCCACTAAGTGACTTCATTAACTGATTTGCTTAAAGAGACTTGTACATATGGTATCAAATCGTATTCCACAGGAACAGTTACGGCCGTATCATCATCATATAGATCAATTGATGAGCTAACATGTAACGGTAAATCATTGATGAACACAATAAACAGCAGTAGCTCCAAAAATTGAGCCGTGTAGCACACCATGCTTCATGAACGCCATGCCAGACGTTTTACCAGATATAGAGACGAACTGATGTCTATTTACTAGATAAGATTTAAACCAACTAATAGCGTTATTCTCCACACCATAGACCTTCAGTTTTTCCAATAGAAGTTTATGGTCGACCATATCAAAAGCATTGCTGTAGTCAACCAGGACCATCCCACTAACCTGGTTTTTATCTTGGTTGAAAAGCAGTTCGTCAATTATTTTTATTTTAGCAGTCTTCGTTCTATGTTTTGTTATACATGTTAATTCCTTCCGTATGATGTCACTGTATACCTTATATAGGACACTGTGTATTTGATGTAATTAGTCAGTCTGGCGATGGTTTTGTAATAAAATTGAAATATCACAAACTAATTTCTCGTCTTGTTTCAATCCATATCTTGGATTTCTCATGATGCTGATCTTCGGATTATGTTTTGTTTTATATTTTATGAAATTGTCGGCTGGTGTTGGGTTTTTTTCTATCTTTATATCAAACCTAAAATTTTTGAACAGCCAAGTGACCAGACATTTTGTCGCACCTAGAGTAGTGATGACGGTAGTAATAATTTTAAATATTTAAGTTAAGCTCATTTGACCATATCCTGTTATTTGTTTGAAGTATAACCTTTAACAGAGCTACTAAGCCACAATAAATTAAATCCATTCCAAGCCTCAACCCAAATAAACAAAAACGATGATAAAGACAGTAAGCATTTTGGCGGAGAACGTATCATGCAATGCTGTGAAACAAAATCCGGTTATGTAAAATACCCAAAGAGTTTGTTGGTAGAAAGGTTACTGATAAATTTTCTGTTTCTGCTGGCTAAAAAGTGGTAAGTATAACGAAATGATTGAACCGACGTGATTACTGCCTTGTTGCTGGTGGTGTCCACGTAAATTAGTCCGGTTAAGATTTGCTGAATGAGAAAAAGTCGAATTTCGGGTTAACTAATTATAAAGACAGTAATAGTTTCAACTACTCATTACAGGGTGTTTGATACAGCGGTACAACCAGTGGTATAAAACAAAACAGTATTTTTTCAAGACTGTTAAACGCTGTAAATCATGAATGGATCAGACATCCATTAGCGTGTATCTGGGGTAGTACGTATAAGTTACTAAGAAGCAATATGTAGATCGAGGACAATTTATTGTTGACTGAAATAGTCTTTTTTTTAAATTTTTTTGAAGATATTCAAAATAATTTGAATCCTACCAGGACCTATATACACTTTTTTGTCACACTAATCTACTCAAGATCTGCAGCGTTTGTGACTCTTTAACCCTTTAGCGACCGATTATTTTTGAGACGTTTTAGGTCAGCCAACTTTGAGTGTGATTCTGTGCGATTTCTGTATTGAAGCCCGACAGAAGAATCCCACATGAGAAGAAACGGGACTATAGACCTTTTCAATAAGTCGAATGTGCGTAAGTTTACATGTTTGAAACCACTAAATTTGAAAACAATTCATGAGGATTCCAAAGGAACATGTGCCGTCAACCGCGGAAAATTACACACATTCAGATTTATGAAAACAGCCTATCCGGCGGGCATATACCAAAAAGTAACACATTCATACTCGTGGAGCCCACGAGCGGATGGACAGGTGTGGGTAGAACTCAGCAGAAACTGCTGACGTGAATACGCTGTCCCCGTGGGGGGTAGGAGGATTAATAAATAATCTGCAATTAGTCACGTATTAAGCTTGAAGGTACGTTGCTATGGCTGTCTCGTCGTATAATATATATATATATATATATATATATATATATATATATATATAAATACCAAAGACAAAATTTTGCTGCCGCTACTCTGAGTTTCACGCGCTCAGGCGATCATCAGGCAACTCGCCTGAGCACGTGAAACTCAGAGTAGCGACCGCAAAATTTTGTCTTTTGTATTTACTTATTCGCTCTACCAGTAACGGTATTGAGCGCTCTATATTTTCATTCCAACGCTGTAACCTTCGTGGTACTCATCATTGGTGTATATATATATATATATATATATATTAATGGTTTATTTCACGTACCATCCTCATTTGAATATTTTCCTAAATTTCAGTCATAACAGTGTAATTATAACGAGAATCCAATTTCTTTGCACAGATGGTGTTCAGGAATCCAATGAAGCAAGCGAACCAGTAGCAAAACCTGGTAAGCAGTAGTAAAGTAAAATAAGTAAAAGTAAAAGTAAAAGCTAAGTAATGTACTGGGACCAGTTGTTAAATGGACGGCTAATACTAATCCTGGGTTAGTAATTAATCAATTTTAGTTCCGGGTATTTTGGTTGATCAGTCTAATTTAATTTGAGAACAAATCGCTTCTGGGTCCAACCAAAGTCTGCAGAGAAAACTTATAATTTTTATTTGCCATATCCTTATAATTTGTCCTTAAAGTTTCCGTTAATCCAAGAAAAAGTTACTTTTTTGACAACCGAATCAGAGCGTTGGGCAAGTGTGTATTTAATGGGAATTTCGCTTCCTGAAGCATGGGGTTACTAATGCAGCTAAGATTTTAGCTATTTGTTTTGCTATGACTTCATACATTTTTGGCTTCTGTCTGTTAAATTCTTTATAATCGTTATGTAAACATTATGTAAACGTTATTCTCTCGAACGTTAAAAGTGTTCATGTTACGAGGCGGTTGCAATCGATATATAATATCAGTTAATCTGGTTCAAAGCAAGACAAGATTGCGACGGTGGCACTCATAAATGGCGAGTGGCAAAGATTATATGTTTCCTGCATTAGCTATTTTCTGCTTAGAGGACTATCGTCCCAAAACGCGTCTCATGGACCGAATACTCTCCCAAACAGTTTTTACGCTGGTAAAATTATATCCACAACTCAGATGTTCTCAGTGTCGCTGAAGGCAAAGACCAAGACCACAGAAATATCGGCAACGATGAATCTGATCAAACTTTCCAAACTCGTGCAATATTTTTCCTTGGCCGCTCTACTACTCCTAGCTGGTGATATTTGTCCTAATCTAGGATGGACATACCCAGTTGTTAACTCTCCTGGTCTCAAAATTGTCAATCTTAACATCCGGAGTCTGCCCAAGCACCTTGATGAATTCGAAATCCTCATGAATGACAATCCGTTTGACGTGATGTGTTTGAGCGAAACCTGGCTAAATTCAACTTGGTCAGATGCTGAACTCCACATCGATGGTTATAACATCATTAGAACGGACCAAAATAATTCACAAAGAGGGGGCGGCACAGCTATATATTACAACACCAAACTTATGGCTAGGCAACGATCAGATCTCGCCCAAGACATCGAAACTACATGATTAGAAATAACTTTCCCTAACCAAAAAAAGACCCTTGTTTGCTCGCTTTATAAACCACCTAACGCTGATTTTGAAGCGTTTAAAGCAAGTTTGGTCAATGCTCTTAAACAGACAGCCAGCGAGGGAGTCGAGACACTGATATTGGGGGACTTTAATTGTGATATGCTTTCTAAACGACTGTCCAAAAACTCTAAAGAACTTCTGCAACTTTTTAATATGTACCAATTCAATCAATTTATCAAGGCACCTACATATACTACAGAGCATTCTTTCACAACCATAGACCTGGCATTTGCTGCTGACAGAGCCGCTGAGTTGGGGGCAGGGGGGGAAGTTGTCCCGGGCCTCCAACTGGAGAGGGACCCCAGAGAAAGTTATTTACATCATTTTAATTTTTTTTTTCTTCATTTGGGGATTGTAGGCGGCGCAAGGGCCCCACAAAACGCAAGGCGTTGGAATGCCCGGGGGGCGCGCAAAGCGCGGACCCCACAAAGCGCAGGGTGTCCTGGGAAGCGTGAGGTCCCAAAAAGTGTGGGGTTCCAGAACGCGCGGGGCCCCGGAAAGCAAAGGGCCCCAGGAAGTGCGGGACGTCGGAAAGCGTGATCTCAATTGATTGATCTTTTAATGTGATATTATCACTCTGAAACGAAACATCAAAGTGTGTTTGTTCCGTTTTCTAATGAGATGGTTTTACAATAGAATTCGGAGTTAGGCTCAGATATTCATACTTCGATTAAGATTTCTGCCCAATAAATCTTTGATACTATGATATCTATGATGACATGAAATAAAACATATTCCGAAGAATAAAGTCATCTTGAGAACTCAAGATATGAGTCAATGCAAGATAAAACTATTTTTGAAACTGTGATATTTCGACTTTATTCCAAAGTCATTCTGTCTGAAGATGACTTTGGAATAAAGTCGAAATATCACAGTTTCAACAATATTTTTATCTTGCATTGACTCATATCTTGAGTTCTCAAGATGACTTTATTCTTCGGAATATGTTTTATTTTATACTTTTTGAAGTTGTCGGCTGGTCATGGTTTTTATGATGACATGATGTGATAGAAAGTTTGGTTGCGTAACTGTTTAGAGTACTTCCCCGATCATCTGAACAACTGGTACATTACAATTCGTAAAACTGTTCGGATAATCCAAAATACCGGATAATCGAATTCTTTATTTATTACTGTGCAATCATTGATCAGGCACTTATAATGTCCTTAAACCAAATCCCTAGCCGTTCGTGATGAGAAATTGAACTCTCGCTCGTTGTAACATCAAACTTTGACGATAAAGATTGCTTGCGAACATGACGAATTTACCCGCAAAATATTTTTGCTCTAGGTTTCGGTCGGTGTAAAAGTCTTCGGTTTACGATTAACGGACTTAGCAAATTTGTGAAAGCCTCGATGAAGACAATTGTTCAGTTGAAATGAAAAGTTTGAAAGAAAAAATATTACAAAAGAAACCGGGAAAAATGTTCTCGAAGTTGAAATGTCAGATCTTGTCTACGCAAAAATGATCTAATGTCTGATTGTTTTCTTAAAGCTTCTCGCTTTTGTGCCGCCAATTCGCGGAGCATCACCAGAGTAGATGTGTTTTCAACGGAAGCCTCCGGTTGGGCACAATGCCAAGTTAAACACCCGTCAAACATATGCATTGCCTCTTCGTGGGAGACGGGACAAATCCAGGAATTCCTGCCTTCCAGAACAAGCTCCTCTTCACCACTTTCTTCGCCGTCGTCCGTTTCCTTATTCTTGACGATGTCACTTATCGTAGATTTTCCAATGTTGAACCTATTCATAATTTCGGTGTAAGGAACCTTCTTCTCTACCAGATCGCAAACTGTCAACTTGTCTTCAACTGTGCGAACAAGTCTATTTCTCTCTGCAGTAGAGGTAGATGACGAAGCCATATCAACACAAAGTACGAAAACGTTCGCCAATTCCTCTCATATGACGCGGTTTCCATGTGCTTTTGTTCTTATTGAAACGTGACACCTCTTGCGCCTGCTTGTATGCGTCAATACTGATATGGTGTTACGCTTCTGGTGGTTTCACTCATTGCATAAGTCTGACGGTCACAGTTGCATTACAGTCGCTGAGTCGCAAAAGCAGTAATAATTATTAATAGTCAAGCAGCAGTCTGAATGAAGAGAAGGTATCTATCCGGTTGTGCCAAAAGGAAGCAAATGGAGGCACGGTTACAGAATGAGGCAAAAGGAAGACGGACATTAGATCAACATAACTGGGGTGAATTTGGAGAAATAGCAGCGTCTACGAGGAATTTAGAAGAAACGGAGGATGCTTCAAATGACGAAGAATCTGAAGAAATCCCTTGTGAAGCAAGTAACTCGCCTATTCAAGAGGAGAAACGGTCATGGGAGCATGGTGTCAGTCCAACCAACGAAGACAGATTACGAGATTCTACAATGACAGCAGCTGATATGAAGGATTACGAGAAAACACCCATCCAAGTATCGGGTCTATCAACTTCAAGTGAATCAACAGGATCAGAAAAATTAGTTGCCGATGTTATTGATTAAACCACTGAACCCACCCCAGTACCACCGAGTAATGATGTCGTAACGTGGAAAAGGCTTTCTGACAATGACAGAGATATCATTGCTCTCATGGGACCTCCGACAATTCCTAACAACTTGCCAAAAGATACCAAGAATAGATCTTTTCCAATGAGCATATTTTCCAAGAGAATGCTCAATGGTGAAACAGTTAACTTGGACTAGCTGGTATGGAGCGAAATGGCATCGAGTCTTTATTGCTTCTCATGTTGCCTTTTCAACACTAAATCCCCCTCTTTGGCACTATCTGATTTCAGTCATCCCGAACTAGGTTGTAAAGACAACTGGCGAAAACTGTATGAGAAAGTACAGACCCACGAGAGAAGTGTAATGCACGTCTCTAATTATATCATGTGGAGAGACCTCCTCGTTTCTTTGGAAAATAAGAGTGGAATAGACCGCCTTCAACAAGAGGTGTTTGCTGCCGAGCAACAGAGATGGAGAAAGATTTTGAGATGTCTGCATAAAGTAACGCTGTTCTTGGCTGAAAGAAATCTTCCCTACAGAAGCTCGAGTTCTGATGTCGGAGAGTTGGGCAACGGTTTATTTCTTGGAATTCTAGAACTCATTAGCTCTTACAACCTAACAATAAAGGAACATTCAGATACGGTCATGAAGCATCATGATAATGGCTCAAGCATGTCCGGGTGCTACAAAGGAGTGCAAGCTTTAATCTTGGAAAAAACCTCAGGCCTTTTATGCCCCTTGTAGCATACACACATTGAATTTATGTGGTGTGCATGCAGTTGAGGTGGCTGCTGAAATCATGATCTTTTTTGGCAATGTCCAAAAGCTTTATAATTTGTTTTCTGTAAGTCCATCCCGTTGGAAGATTCTGAAGGAAACCGTAGGCGTTTCATTGCATAGTCTATCACAAACCAGATGGAGCGCAAGAATCGATGCAATCAGCCCTCTCGTGAAGAATCACAAGAAGATGCTTGAGGCCCTTTCCAAAATGCAAACCGAGCTTGATTTAACAGTGGAAGCTTACAGTGATTCCGAATACCTACTTACATGGATGAAGTCATTTGAATACATTCTGCTGGCAACAGTCTGGTTCAAAACCCTCCAGTGTATAGATGATGTCAACAAGCTACTGCAATATGCAGGCATCTCTATCGCAGAAGCCAAACATCTTGGCTGCTTACGCGAAGATATCCAGATACTTCGAGATTCGTGGGGAAATTTGCTTGAAGAGGCAAAGCTGGTTTCAACCGCCTTGGAACAGCCGACAACATTGAAAGAAAAACGTTTGAGAAAGAAAACGATCAGAAATCCGAATGAAATAGAGGACCATGTTCATTCTATCCAAGAAGAAGCATTCAAAGTAAACATCTTCTACCTGGCTTTGAACAATCTTTTGCTGCAGCTAACGGAACGATTTGAAGCGGTGGAGAAAATTGCAAACATGCTTGAGTTCATCGTGAATCCTCCTACAAATCCAAGGCATGAAGTTGTCGAGAAACAAGCCAAAAGCCTTGCTGAGAGCTATCCCAATTATGTCATCTCGGACGACCTGGAGGAGGAGCTTCGCCATTAGGCGCTTTTGGCCTCCATATCAACACGAGATCGCTTGGGCGTAGAAATAATTTGGTTTGGTTGCCTTTCCAGTGGCCCAATGAAGGGGCTTAAGGGTAATCAGTTTGCTTACGGTTTATTACTAGCTTCTTGTAAACATCTCTAGGTTTGCTTTCCGGAAAAGAAATAATAGTTCTAGATTAAATCCTTAATAACAGTGCATAATAAATCAGTCTCTAGATTCTTTGGGATTTATTACATCATATTGCGTTACTAATATTTTGCCTTTTATTTGTGTTTCACACAGATTCGCCCGTTAATCCTGATGACAATCAGAACAAGGTACTAAAATATAGTGTTTGCGTTAATTGAATTTTAACATCCAGTTGAACTGCGCCTTACAGACTACCTGGTTATGACGGCCACAGTTTTTAGCCTGAACCAACTTCGAATAAGTAATTTTATTACGTAATGCTAAGATTTCTGTACAATGAATGAGACCAATACAACTTTTGTCTTGTAAATTTAAAGACATTCATTGGCTATAGGACATTTTTACTTGTAAAAATGTGATATCTTATGTGGTGTCATTGAAGAAAGAAATCTTGACAACGTTTTGTTTGCATAATCTTTTCCTGTCAAAACATCATTATTCACGCAGTGGGTTTTAAGATTTTCGCAACTTTACAAGCTCAAAAAGAACAAGATAAGTGAAGTATCTTAGGGAGGAGTTCCATTGTGAATAACTCTAGCAACAACTAAAAAGTAAGAGGCACGTTGATATTGCAAACAATGAACATTTTTGACAAAGTTACCTTGAACATGCACTTGAATATAAAAGTTTTTCGAAAATTTCATTTCCAGCTATTCTTAAGCTTCCATGGTCAAGCGACTTAAGTTAGCTATAACACCAGCGTAGATCTCGTGTACATATATGCATACATACATACATAGATTCATGCATACATGTATGCATACATACGTACGTACGTACGTACGTACAAACATACATACATACATACATACATACATACGTACGTACATACATACATAGGAACATACGAACATGGGGTGCTGGTGGCACATTGGTAATGCACGTGTCTATCACCACTGTGACTAGGGTTCGATTCCGGCCGCGTGCAGTAATCTGATTAAAAGTTACCTTGGTCACATGTGAGAAGAGTGTTGCCCCGTTTGACTCTACCAAGCATCGCAGGTTTTCTCCGGGTACTCCGGTTTCCTCCTGTCATAACACTGGACCCATGAGGGTAGGCCCTTACTGGACCTCTAGGGAGACCAGCTTAGCTGAAAAGGTTATCCAGTATAAATAGACACTACTATACTTTACATACATTCATACATGCATACATACATACATACGAACATACATACACACATACGAACATACGTACACACGTACATACATACGTACTTACGAACGTACATACGTACACACATACATCATACATACACACATACATGCATACATATGTTCGTACATACGAACATACGAACATACATACATCATAGATACATACATACAGAACTGACGACCAGGCTTCGGGAATGGCCTCGGTAGTTTAGTCGGTCAAACGTTAAACTAGTTTTTCACGATCTGATTTCCATTCCCACGGGATGGCCTTAGTGTTCCATTTTTTGATAATAGTCTCGATTGGTTCCTATCTATGGCTTTCGTTTCAATGATTGCACAAGAAATTTCACCTTACAACTTTCTCATACGTAGGGTACGGCCGGGTTGCTCAGTTTTTTTCCATTCAACACAACATATTTATCTAGTATTATAAAGCATTAGTTCACGAGTAAATGTTGCACGGCCGTACGCAGACACTTGGAGACTCTAAGGCTTAATCCGACGAAAAAGACGCCATTGCCAAACTTTTTAGAGAATAGGTACATTATAGATAAAATTTAATTTAAGAATTGATTCAAACAGGCACTTTAGGGCTGCAAAGAAAAGAAAATATCTGGGACCTCGCCTCTGTCAGTGTCTGTGCACATGTTTTAAGATAACAAAATCGCGCAAAAACCACTCCACTTTATACCCTGTAATGCCTAAGCTCTTGTTTCTTGAGGTCTTCGATGTCGCGAGATTGCATTGCGAAATGTTCGAAAAGAAAGTTGAAGCTGAAGCTGAAAACAAGCTAAAGATAATAAAAGATCTGATAAAACAACCCAAAAGTGGAAAAGCAGCAAAGATTGTTGGTGGTGCTGGTTCAGTGACCACAGTTCTGGCTTGTCTGGGATGTGGAATTGCTGTTGCTATTGGTTTCTCTACTCTGGGAGTGGGATCGTTCGTTGGAGCAGCTGTAACAGCGACGGTTCTTGCCGTAACAGAAGTCGATAAGCATCGGAAGAAGACAAAAGCCGAAGTAGTCCAAAAAATATCGAAAAAGCTGGCATCTTTTGTGATGAAATGCATAATAAAGGAAGTCAGTAAAGAGCTGAGTCGCATCTTCGAGCACCAGTTGTATAGACTAAAGGATGAAAGTCAAGTTGATTTAGTGGCAAGTTACGCAGTGGATCTAATGTTCGACCTGCAGGAAGGGGACAAGTTTGACAGAAATACGCTTCTGAGAAAAGTTCTGGCAGGAGAAAAAAGAAACACGAAAAAATTAGTGACGAGAGATGGAAAAAGGAATTGGCGAGTCCAAGATGTATTTCGGAAGCCTGGTTTACGTAAAGCTATCACGGCACCTGAAAATTCGAAAAGAATTAAATTCGAGTATTTGAAAAAACCTGATGATACCTGCGATGTTGAATTATATGGTTGCCGGGGTCAGATGTTAGAAATGAAGTCTACGAAGTCGGACGGTAACTGTAGTGGAATGGTTGAGAATAGTGAGGGCTGCACGAAATCGAATGGCCACTGTAATGCCCGTGCACATTGTTCGTGCTACAGTACAGATAATACTGGTAATGACGGGACGTACTTCGTAGAGTCAAACATTGACCAAGATTTCACTGAAATGTGTTTGGAACCATATAACTACCAACCCTTTCATTGCTTAGTGCAATGTCCGAATGTTTTAGGACATTTTGCGTCCAATCTAGATAAGGAACGGACATTGGCGAACTATATTAATCAATTGTATAATCGACAGGTAAACCAGACCATAAGGCCAGTGTATCGGCCACATTCGCTACGAAAAGTTCCAGTTTTGAGCAATGCCAATCTACGAGCATGCGATTTCAGTCGTGTTGATTTTTCAAACTCCGAACTTAAAGAATGTGATCTTTCCCAGTGCACGGTATTGTTTGGCAACTTTGAAGGAGCAACCTTAAGCAAATCAAAGTTTATCGAGACGGAACTTTCCTACTGCAACTTAAAACGCGTGAAGGCACAACGTTGTGAATGGACGAAGGTCAAAGTTCTTTACTCCTGCTTGTATGGTGGCGATATTAGATATGGTATCAACACTGTTGGTGGAAATGACTGGACAGGCACATCCTTTGATAACGTTCTCACAGGAAATTCAGCGTGTAAGTACTTCACTTTTTGTTAATAAAAATCTATTAAATCAAGACACCTTTACTATTGCATATTTTCGAGAAAATGCAACCCAGTGCGTTGGGAACACATTGCACATTATGTAAGGTTGTATAGCATCAAATATTCACCTTTTCCGTAAAATGATAGCGAAGGAAGAGAGGGCAGAGAGATACAGTCACGCAGTTTTTGTTATGTTTTTCTTATTGTTGTGGAAGGTTAAAATTCATGTAAGGAACTCAGGACCAATCACATACTTTATGCGTGGGATATGTGGGCGATATTCAATTGTTTTTTGACTCGATGTACTGATGTCATCATTGTTTCATTGTAGCACGTGTTCCATTAGATTTTCGTGAGTGACTTGAAAACGTTTAAAGAGAACTATGCATTTAGTTGTAGCTTTGCCTGGAGTTTTCCCGCCTATACCTGAGCTTTTCTCGTGCCAGCCAACATAGAACCCACGCCCCCATATTTTACTTGAAGTAATATTTTTGTTACTGAGGACTTCGGTATAAGTTTGTTCGATAGTGAATGTTTAGCATGGACGTGCGCAGAAATTTCTCGCACCATCTCACATGGAGAAAGGACGTGGTGAACAAGTTAAAGAAACTTTGCATGTAGACTTTCTTTGTGCGATGTCGTGGGGTTTACTGGCTGGCATACTTACCGCAACCTACCAGTTCGGAATACTTAAATCTGAGTACTCCATGTTGTCCTGTTCTTAATGTCTACGATGTTCTAAATCGTGCTCATTCATTGTAATGAGGCAAAGTTAGACTAACACGACTTCATACTGGATAAAATTCGTCAATTAGTACCTTACTGAAACGCACAAGGAAGAATTGTGACTGTCGTCGGGGATTCAAGTTCTACAAAATGATACTATGGCTTGGAGAAACTTAGCGAATAAATTTCCTCTTTGCCACGGGAGGATTTTCGTTGGCTTCGGGCAAATTTAAGCGCTAATTCTTTCCTTGTGATGTTATTACTTATAAATAGCCAAAAATTTCGGTGTATTAACCCTCCTTTCCGATTCTAGTATTAATAGAACGGGAGTTTTGATATTTAATACAACTTGCTTTATAATATAACTCATTAACGTCATTTGTTCTCCGTTTGGCATTCGTACCATCTGCAGCTACTGCTGTTTCTAGCGATAAAAGCCAGGGATATGGACAAATTAAAAAGGGAAAGACACCACGTATCAAAAGTAAGTACATGTACACTTGAAAAAGTAATAGAAATGTCCCAGCGATAAGTCTCCTTGTGTGTTGAACAGAAGGGATATGTCCCTGCCTTGTCTCCGCGACTTCACGCCTTTTGTGACCAAACCTTTAGGATGCAGTTACAAGGTTGTGCATATTCCATTGCCTTGCAATGTTGCCTAGTCGGTAACTTTGCTTCACCTTTCTACTTGCGTTGCCATGTTATGACGTAAAAAGGATTATAGTATACAGCTGTCTAAGTTGCATGGAAAAATTCGTCCCGTTATAACGCGAACACCTCGATCATATTTTATTTCGTTTCTGTGTGAAGTGTAAACCCGGAAATGATTATTACAGAATTATCTATAATTGAAACCAGGTTCAGTTTGCCCCTTATACCTTCTCCTTTATAGCTTCTCCAAATTGTTAGCGGAAAGCTTAACACCCCACGATGATAATTGAAAATATAACTTCATTGTATAATGCTTTTCGTTTAAAACTTCAGCCAGTTCAACCAGCGCTAAGCCGAACAAAAAAACAGAAGACTTGTACAAGGGAATAGAAGAGAGAATCTGCACGTAAGAATTGTCGACGGACGTCTTTGGAATGTTCTAAAAATGTGATTTTTTTCATTTTATCGTTATATATATTTTTAACCATTATATAATTTCCTTGCTCTTTTTTTCTTCAGAAGTGATCAACGTCCCTCTGCGTGGTCAAACAAATCTGTTAATGCTGAAAACAACCTTTTAAATCATATGCAAGACCGAAATGCCATTCAACTGACTAAAAGATCTGTATGTAAGTAACGAGTAGTGTAAAGCCCTTTATACTCTGACCATTTAAAGTAAATTAGATCTCCTAACCGGTTGACACGAGAACGTCATATAAATAAGTCCGGGTAAAAAAAATCGCTGACAACGTAAAATGATGTCAAGGAAGTGAAGAAGTAACGCTGCTAGAAAAGTTCGACCTTGGTTTGCTTCCTTCATGTTACATATTCGTGCAAGAGGCGTGAACTGTTAAGGTTGGAAATAATAGGTGTAGAAAATGTAGCTATGGATGGATACCTACCCCTTACGCTGTGCTTGTTGACAGAACACCTAATATGATCTTAGAAGGTCAATGTCCGTCCTGGGGGCTTAAAACGTATAACATTAATCATTTTTACAATAGTTACCTGTGTTACTTAAAACACGTTATTGTGAAATCTAACTTTTTAATGCTTGTTGCGTATTTAATGTAAATACACGATTTAGCCCAAGGGTGGCATATTTATTTCTCAATTAAACTGTCTATCTATCTACCCATCTTACTATCCATCCATTCGTCCATCCATCTATCATTCCATCAACATTAATATCAAAACTGAAGAGCTGTGTAAACAGTTCTGCATTGACATAGAAAAAGTTTAGAGGTAGTACTCATTTTACTCTGATGAACGGCTTTCGCTCAAAACGTCAGTACTTTGTTGTCTCAAATTTTTGGAAGACTACCATCTTTAAACTTTTTCTATATTCATCCACCAATCTATCCATATATTTATACATATGTTAGGTGAGTACGTTTTCATAGATCGGTTTATGGTGGAGCGTGGGGTTGATTTTCAAACAGCAAAACTGATACATTAATTCATCGACATCATGAATTGGTGTTTTTTCTCTGTCCATCGTGGATTTACCAATAACTGAACCTCACCGAGAGTAAGGATGTTATTCTTGTTTGTTTAGTCCATTGTTTTCTTTTTATCATCACCTAGCTCATAAGAAACCACCTTGCGAAGTGGCATTCAGTCCTGAGGAAGATAAAGTACCTCGGATAACGTAAGTTGACTGGTCAAAAACTTTGATTTAACCAATATCACCGGCAGTTCCTGGGTTGTTTTAGTAGTTTTAAATTAAAACCTAAGAAAACACGTATACGTTCCGAGTATTTATGAATTCTGAAGCCTCGGTTAAGCGCAAAAAAATTTCACGCTTAAGTTCTCTTATTAACATGAACAGTCGTAAAACAGCATTCCGAGACGTATGGAATCTCATTAACTTCAAAGCTTTTCAAATGGCCAGAAGTATATCCAAACGTCTTTGATAGCATCTAACAGTGATCATGAAAAGGATTTCTTCGAAGGTGGCTTTCGGAAACACTGTGGGAACACAAGTTGAGGCAACCGGCCTCTGAGGAGTGTCCTGTCCAGGTGAAGGACTGAGTGTTACTGTCGTGTGAGAAGACTGAGGGAACGACGTAATTTGAGGTAACCAGCCTCTGAGGAGTGTCCTATCTAGGTGAAAGACTGAGTGTTACTGTAGTGAGAGAAGACTAAGGGAACAAGATAAGTTGAGGTAACCAACCTCTGATGAGTGTCCTGTCTAGGTGAAAGATTGAGCGTTACTGTAGTGAGAGAAGACTGAGGGAACAAGATAAGTTGAGGTAACCAACCTCTGAGGAGTATCCTATCTAGGTGAAAGATTGAGTGTTACGATAACGAATGAAAATTTATGGAACAGCCCAAACCGTACAATCTAACGTCGTATGACTACTTTCGTTGAGAGCAGGACATTTTTTATTTTATGTTTAGTACTGGACAAGCAAGTAGCAGAACTTGCTCAACAGCATCAAGTACGATGTCGTCGAATACATCTGGTTATCTAAGTAACAATCAACAATCAAGGTCTTCAGTCGACAAGGAAACTCGAATTTAAAAACGAATTGATTCGGCAAGAAGCTTCGGTAAACAACAAGTTTATTTTGAGTGGCTTTTTACGGGTTGAATGTGTATTGACCGCATATTACATAGAATTAGTATTAAGATTTATCACAGTAATCGACAAAGTGCGTCTACTTAACAACTCAGGATTTCCCTCCCTAAAAGGGAAACCTATCTTTAAACTTTTTTTTTTTCAACTGGTGAACAAGTGGAATACTCAACAGAATTGAAGGAACGTAACTTTTTAATGATACGAAATTGAAATTGAAATTGAAATTAAGTTATAAATTTGTCACTGCTGTTGTTCTCTCATCATTTTTGTCAATAGTTCTAGTAATCAGTAATGCGTTAGATGAAATATGTATAAATACAGTCGAACCTCGGTAGCTCGAACTCGGTTAACTCGAACACCCCGCTAACTCGAACCAAATTCAATTTCCCCTGGATTTGATCGCATTTTCCCTACCATTTACTATCAGACATGTATAACTAGAACTCGGTTAATTCGAACTCCCCGGTAACTTTAACTAATTTTATATTTCCTTGGTTCAAATTTACCCCGTTAACTCGAACTCTACTTTGGAAACGTCGGTCGATAAACCTGAAAGTGTCAGGACGTAGCTGTTTGACTGGTCAGAATGTCGAATCTTTACTGATAACAACGTGACAAAGCATGCAGACGTAATTCAAACCCAGAAAAGACCATCTTTCTGGAATGACACAGTTTAAAGTCCACATAGCGAACTGATTATCTGGGTAATAACAGGATACTTAAAATCTAACATCCAGCCTGCTAACTCGAACTATTTTTCATCACCGTTGACAGTTCGAGTTAGTGTGGTTCTACTGTATTCAAAATGACCATTTATCGACAAAAGGACCTAAACCAAAGTGCTTTGTAAAAACTAGATTAAAACTCTTTTTTATCCGGAGTTATTAGATAACACAATATACAAGAGTAAAATTGCATTTTAAACAATTACTTAGAGTTCAAATTCTATCTCGTTTGTTTTGTCGATTTCCTTTTTGTTTTGTTTGTTGAAGAAAGATGGAAATGGTAAAACTGTGGATACACGTTTATTACGTCGTTCTAAGTTTCTTAGAGAAGGTCTAATCCTTCGCTTATTCTGAGCAAACCTTTCTAAAGCTTTTCCCTCATATTCCTCATTATCAGTCGCTCCTCTGTTGGTAGAAAAATGCTTACATACAGACAAATTTCTATTAACCCTTTCCCGACAGAATCAATTTTGTATTTGCACCAGGTCCCTGTGGCTGATGTCAGACCTCTCCCTGGAGCAGAGAGAGAAGCCCTTCCTTGACGACGTACCCAGGTAGTTCCCTGGTAAATTGAGTACGGTCGGCTATGTCACTGATTTGCGCATTACTTTACCTTTACTGACAATGCAGACGTGAATTTTTTCATTCTGAAGGCCGACTTCCAATGGGTGTAAAATATCGCGCGGACGATGCTGTTCCTTGAGACGATTCGCTAATATTGACTGACGCAAAATGTCGCTCGGAAAAGTTGACTTCAAGTCAACTTTTTCACAATAGAATTGTCACTCACGCGAGTTTTCACACGCACTGGAAATCGGCCTTGATACACGGGTATAGACAGACATGCCGGAACTGTCGCTCAATAATTTTGATGAGAAAAAAAAGAACAAAAGCGGACAATAAAATAACGGAATACCAAATTAAATTTCAGGGCAATTTCAGTTAACCCAGACCGGTCTGATTCGCTACAGTAACTTGGGAAATCCTAACCTTAAAGTCACGATAATCTTTTGACGTCACAACGTCGTCTTGCGTGCTGCCGAAGCACAATGAATGGACTGGGTCCAAATATTTTCGAAGGGAAAATATGGCGGACGTTTGGAGTTATTTCGCAATAAAAGTCCATTCATCTTCTCTTGACAAACTGTGGACCAAATAACTTCTGTTTTTGAGTTTTCATATATTATTAGACAATGGCAGATGGTGTGGTGCGAAAGAGGAGTTGGTGCAAGCTGCTTTCAGCCGTGAAGGCAACCAGAAACTTGTCTTGCGGTCACCCCAGCCAGACGCCGAATAACTTTACTTTTAGAGACATCAATGTGTATTTCCTGGATTTGCCAGAAAGACGGAGCGAGTATACGCTGTTTTACGTGGATTTAAAGGTCAATGCGTTGGATGAAAAATCGCGTATCTCTACAGCTCCGTGGCATCTCCTGGCACTTAGATTGAGAAGGACCTTTTCAAGGCTTTTCCAGGGAAGAGGAACTTCTTAGAGAAAGAAAACAGTTGGGTAGTTTTGGGATAACATCTTACGAATATGATAAAAACTCGAGGAGCATTTTATTCCCAGCATCTAATAGTTTGTACATGTGTAGAGACCACGTCTTGTCGTCGGTAAATGTTGTTTTGGTATTGTGAACGATTGTCGTGTACAACGTATGTGGAGGGGGAACATGTTCTACCAGAAATCAAAAGTTGTGGGTCAGTATGTAGTATTCTGTTTATATCATACACTCTCTCAGTTATAGGCCAACCTGTTTATCAACTGAAAATTCTTTCTGGCTGACAGCCTTCCATCCAGGGTGCATTCCATGTATACAATACGCCGAAGTTGCGCCAAGGCAAAGCGTTTGTACGCCAAGCACTTCATTAAACAATAGATTACCTTAAATATGCCGCCAAGGACCTAGTATGAATAGAAGGACCTAATGTGTATACTTGTAGAGTAATACCACTACTTTGAATTTTTGTTGTCAAATATGAACTATTGAAATATGTATGTAATCGTGAAGAAACATCGTTAACTTATTAGTTATTACTAAGGTTTAACTATAGAGAAGCTTTCTCTTAATTGCAGTTAACAAATTAACGATTTTGATAAAAAGAACCATACTGGAAAAACCACTTAAACCAGTCAATGTGCTACTACTGCTCATGTACTGCCGCAAACATCAAAGTTTAGAAAAAAACTGTGATTTGCAATATTAACAATTTTGTCTCCCTCTATAGCAACAAGTTCGTAAGGTAAGTACAGTCTCGCAACTATTATTCTACTGTTTTTATTTGTTGGCTAAGAAAGGACAGCGTCCACAATCAGCGTGATTTCGGTCAACAACTTTGGACACAAAGTATTCCTTTGCCTTGCCAGAAAAGAAAGTGTTCTTCATATGGGGTCGTATTACGTCATCACCACAAAGATAAATTGCGGCTCCTTCCTTTATTATTTCGTCACAATGCTTTAACGATGGCAAACACCAGTTGACCTTTGTTCTTCGTGCAAGGGTTTCCTTCAACTGCCCGCCGGATTGCTGTTGGTTTCGCATTGAATTGTAGAAGCTTTCTGCGATGGCTTCTGGACCTCCTATTGCCAAAACGATGTCCAGGAGTGCACATGAAGGAGGCTTTGTGATATCATAAATCTCCTTGTTGGAATAAAATGACTGGTATACACGTTGCTCTTGAAGTCGTACTTGCTGGACTTTACCGTCAGAAAAAACCATGGTGAAGTAGAAATCCAGTCCAGTCGATTTTTTGGAACGAAGTTCAACCAGATCGGCACCGTCCTTGTTTAAAACCTCCTTGTCACTGACAACTTCAAACCATTCTGGGCATATGCCCTCCCATATTCCTTGCATTATAGTTTTCTTGATCAGCACCACATAATTGTGTGCCATACGAGAATCAAAGTTTACTCCTGCTGATTGAATGTGAGGCATTTTGGAAGCGACCATCAAGATGCGCTTGCACTCTTCTACACCATATTCTTCTATTTCACCATTTGGGAGGAAAAACTTCAGAGAACCTTCGGTAGCTTTACCACAATGAAGCCTTACAAGACTTGCCGCATCAAATACTTCTAGTTGTGATATCACTGCGTCGTTAACAACTGAATTAACACATCGATCGAGGGTATCTTCTAGATCTCTGGCTAGTCTCTCACGATCTTCCTTGATGTCACATTCCTCTCGCATTTTCCATTCGAAACGACTTTCTCCAGCATCGGTTCCATCATCCTTTACGAGAATCCAGCCTTCTAACAACGTGACAGCTTTGAATGATCCCCCTGGCTTGAGGGTAGAGTTTGCTTCATGTATCCTTGGGAAAGCTTCCGATTCTCCACGTCCAGCCTTCATAAGCTTCGCATTCACTTTGGGCCACCACAGCTTTAGCTTCCAAATTGGCGTATCCAGCGGTTGTGCTCGAAGCATCAGGCCGATAACTGGATCCATGATGTCAAGAATTCCGAGAAGGTCTGCAATGAAATCAGATCCTGCAATCACATATTGCCATTCCTCCTCTTGAGAACGCCTGGGATGTAACAAATCGAATGCTTTCCACAACGATTCATAGCTCTTTTCTATCTTCACCCACTGTTCATACGAGGAACTTGCAAAGCGTTGGGTTGCATAAGAAACTGGTCTTCTCGCAGTTTTATCGACCATCTGTAGGAATGCAAATCCTTTTCCATTTGACAAGGTATGGTTGAAAACATTGCATCTCTTGACAAACAGTTGGAAATGGCTTCCACTTTCGGTTTTGGCATTTTGGACGTCTGTGACAGCCAAATTTAGAACATGCGCAGTATCCCAAGTGACAGGCATAGCGAGCTCTTTATCATAATTTTTGATGCCAAGACTTTCTCTAAGCTGTGCTGCAAAACCGGTGGCTTGGTAAGAGCCATCAGCTGCGACGCCACAAAGACGTGAAAGAACTTCTGTGGAGAAGTGTTCGGAAACTGCTTTCAGAAGCTGCTTTGCAAGGTCGTTGTACGTTGCTTCCGTAAAATCTGAGTACACTGGGGGCGCGGCTACGGGAATAGGACATGGTACACCACTCTTTTCTCTGGCTACAATCACGACTGCTTGATTAGTTGTACGCGATGGTGTTGCCTTATCGACAGTCGCCCAAAAATGAGGAGGAAGAGAAGCGTAGATGGAAGGGGCGTATTCAACCATGCATTTATTCTGTTGTCCACTGTTTTTTCCAGACAGTAGAGGATGTGGTTAAAGTTGTTGGGAGAATGTCCAATGGACCCCATATCGACAGCACAACACGCTAAAAAGGAGATTAGAGTTTCAAATTGCATTCCAGCCGCTCCAAGTTTGAGGTCGACTATAGCTGCTCGAAAGATATTTCCAGCTGTCGTTGTTATCCTTTGGTTTTCTTGTAATTTCTTATTATATTCCACCATTGCCTTCTTGTGTGTTAGTGATCCACCACCAATCAGACACATGTGGTCGATGCAAAGACTCTTTTGGCGGTACCACGTTTGGTTGTGCCCTTTGATTAAAAGTCTGGCACTTTCCTTCTTTACGAAAATGCCAGAGAAAAGGATTCCACTGCTTTTTGGGTTTAACAGGCGCTGAGCTTTTAATGATGTAAGATGGGCAAGAGTGGGCTTGGTTGCCAGTTGAAGTTGAAAACAAGGCGAACATCGTAGGATAGCGCATTCAGTGGCTTCGTCATAAAACCATTCAAGCAACTGGGAAGATTCTGTTAGTTCCAGGATGTTTTCTGCCTTACGCATTGCTGATACTGATTTTCGAACATCGTTGTCTTCAAAGGCTAATTGCAGAAAGATTGTATGCTGATTTCCAATGCTGTCAACTTTCAAACTCAGTTGGGCAACTACATCCATTACTGGCTTAAAGGACGTGTCTTTTTCCAAAACGGTTGTATCCAACTTTGCAAACTCGAGTACCGTTTTCTGATTTTTTGCTGACAGGTCCGATTTTTGGGAGAGGGAATCTTCAGACAAATCGTCATCGAGAGAGTCCCCCGGGTTCACTTTTGGCTTGTTTGGATCGGGATGTTCATTTGTTTCCTCCGGCCTCTGTAAATTTTGAAACTCAATTTCGGATAAATCGTCGTTTTCGTTAATAAGGTTGTCATCGAGGGGTAAAGACTGTGTACTCGAAAGCGATTTGGCGTGACAACTGAGGTGGAGTTTATTTCCTTCGCCATCTTTTCATACTTTCATCTTTGCATACTTGTCTGCAAGTAAGGCAACCTCTGGTGCTGTCGAAGGGACAAAGCAACACTGCTTGTTGTCTGGTAGGTTGTGCCATCTCTCCTTATGACGCTTTATGCTCGATGAATCTATACGGCATATACTTATAAATCTCGCGTCTCTTTTTCCTTGTAAATGCAGCTCCATACATTGAAGGCAAACGTGCTTCTCGCTCTTTATGGTAGTGGACCCCATGGATTTATTCTTCTTTTGTGGAACTGGATGTTTTTCCTTGCTTGAGCAACCTTTTGTCCAGTCCCATATAAGTTGCCATTTCTTGGAAACCTGATCATCCTTTTTAAAGGGTTTTGCTAATATAAAAATACACGGAATGTTTATTGTAATTGCCAAAATGTTTTGTTATTTACGTCACAGTTGAAAAACATGTTCACCTTTTCGAGTTTAAGGAAAAGTTGATTATAAACATGTTTTACCTGTATTTTCGCACTTGGAGCAAATTACTTTCTGCCCATGGCCTTTTTCTCCTACCGGCTTACCACACAATAAATGCACCAATTTGTTGCACGACTAACATCTGTCCCCTCCTGTCAACTCTTTAGAACACATATGACATACATATTGATGACCATCCATTTCTAAAATTTCCAACTAAAAGAAAAGTAATGCTAAGTATGCCTACTGTCAAAAAAGTTATGTGAAAAATAAACTAGTTTGGAGTTTTCGGTATGTTTACGATCGGCAAACCACGAATTACTGATTTATTATCAAATCAAACAGTGAAACAGTTTATTAAGTGTGTCAGTTTACTAATAAAATAATATACTGTAATGCTGCACCTCTTTCAGCCCTTTTGAAATCCTGGCATCTTTAGTATATTTCTTTAAAAGTTCCTCGAGTCAAAAAAGCCGCTACGCACCGATGCGTGCCAAAAAGGTCGGCGCGTGTGAATAATTTACGGGTAAAAATCGCCGGACAAAAAAGTCGGCGTTAAAAAATATGTAGCAATTTCAACTATCAGTAACTTCTAAAGCTCACAAGTTTTAATATTTCTGAACCACAGTTTGTTGAATTTACAACTAGCGAAGTACTAATGTTTTAAAAATAAAACAATAAAAACCTTAATGACTTTGATGGCAATTACAATTGCCAATAACTGACGAATTGACATTTGAAAACTAACTTTGATCAATACTGTCAATACACCTACTGACAGCCGCCGTCACCGCGCCACCATATACGCCACTTAAGGCAAAATAAGGTTGCGCCACTACGCTAAGGAAGCAAACCATACGCCGCTACGCCAAGAATCAACCTAATCTCACGCCGAAGATCTTCGGGATTTACTACATGGAATGTACCCTGGGACGTCGGCGACGCTATTAGAGAACTTAAAAAATGCCGTTTTCTGCAACGGCGACCGGATGTCATTTTTACTTCCGAATGACGATGGTTGTTGTCTTAATTCCGCCGTCGGGCTTCGGCACCGACGTCAAAATAAGGGTTTTGCCGTTGTTTCTAGAACGTGAGTAAAATGTCTGTCTTTTAGGCTCGAAAGAGTATTTCTTGATCAGTTTGCTTTGTGGTTAATATGTTCAGTCCTTTTCTGGTTACTTTGCTCTAGAAAAAACTAAAACTTGTTCGTTAACTTTGAAAAAATTGTGTTTATATAATGTTGGTTGTAAACCTTATCCAACCACGGCAATTAGCACAAAGATAAAATAGTTTCAACCAGGTTTTTTATTCGTTTTCTTATGTGGTTGGATAGTTTCCGAAGAACGAATTATTCAAAATTTGTATGTCTAGATCATTGAAAGGCCAATTCAAGCTCAGGTTATGATAAAACTGAAACTTTAAGTTGTATTATTGTCAGTTATTTGTATTTCATAATGCAGCAGGAAGATCTTGGATTCCGATATGTGGTGAATATTTGAATTCCTGCACTTCAAAGATCAGTTTTTCGATGAATTGAAAACAAAAAATAAAAAAAGAAATCACTACTCTTTCATACATCGAAACCGTGCCATGGTATGAACGAAACAAATATTCAAACACTTCATAGACGTTCTAGCTTGACATTTTGCGTTGCTTAACTTCCGTACTTTGACGGAAACAATGCCATACTCATTTCCCAAACCCACTAGGTCATTCACATTGTCGTTGCCGCGAAAAACATGGTTTATTAAGTTCCCTATTTTCCCTTTCGTAAACGGTTATTGCCCACCGGAACAGTGGACACCACCCAGGTGTTTTTGGGTTCCCCAAGTGTACTCTGAGGACCCTCACTAAATAACGAGATGTTTACAAATTCCCAATTTTAACCAACATCAACTGAACCCGCACACGTAGAGTGGTGGATAGTGGGACCAAGAGCGATCGGTCTCTAGTGGGTTCAAATCCGCAACGAATACGAGTTACTTTTTTATTTATTTTATTTTCTTTGCACTCAAAGTGTTTTGTTGTTTTTTCACTCTGCGGTGTTTAATTTTCTTCGAGTTTTCGTATAGTCAACATTTTAGAATTAGAATAGTAAAGCTGTTGAGATTCCGTTTACCATCCCAACAAACACAGTTGATATTGAACTGTTCAAGGTATAACTTAATTCAAAAAATAAAGAAAACTCGCTTGCGTCTTGCCATGACATTTTTCTTATCTCTTCGTGCTTTGAGCCCACGCTCTTCTGACCTTCGGTACTTTACTTAGCATTCACCGACAACATAAAATTTAACTTTTAGTTCGGTTACAACCCCACACAGTCACAAGTCAAGAAAATCAAGCGGATGCAGACAGCAATGAGCAAAGTTTCAAAAGGAAAATAAAGGAGAGAAGAAAAGGCACTGGAAAATGCGCTAGAAAAGCTTCCTGAGACCTTAACAAAGTTTGTAAAGATGTAGATCAAATTGCACTCCAGAAAGAAACACGGAAGAAGGTGTTCACCACAGATGAAATCATTGACCATCTCTTTATATCATGCTAGTGGAAAAGCATATTGGTTGCTTTCAAAATTATTTGTTTTGCTATCAAAGTCCTCCCTTTGCAGATACATATCAGAAATGCGCATAACCATTGGTATATCTCAAGGAGCTCTAAAAAGAATTCAAAAGAAAGTTCAACAGATAGCCAAAATAGAAAAACTGTGTATCCAGTGCATGGATGAGATGTCTTTGAAAACATATCTTTTTTACAGCATAACTCGTGACAAAATCATTGGTCTGGAGAACTTTGAGGGTGGTTGCCGTACCAACAAAGAGGCAACATCTGCACTAGTGCTCATGGTGCGTGGGCGTTCAGGGAATTGGAAGCAGCCACTTAGCTATGTGTTGGTCAATGGAGAATGTCCCAATCGTATCGTGGATGATTTGGTGAAGGAGGCACTTGATAAACTGGATGCCATAGGTCTTCAAGTTATGGGAGTGATATCTGACATGGGTTCCAATTTTCAAAGTTTGGCTATCCGTCTAAAGGTTACTCCTGACAGGCCATGGTTCATTCATTACAGCAAGAAGTACTTCCTCCTGTTTGATGCCCCACATTTGCTAAAGTGTGTCCGAAACAATTTGATGAAGCACTTCTTTCGGTTTGGTCTGCCCATTGCCACGTGGAAGGATATTGAGAATTTCTATCAGGACGACAAAGCACTCCACGTCCGATATGTACCAAAGTTAACAGAAAAACACACTAAGTCCACCAATTTTGACAAAATGAAGGTCAAGTATGCCACACAAATCCTACGTCACACTGTAACAGCTTCCATTTGCAATTATGTCAATATGGGAGGCCTTCCCATCAGCTGCCATGAGTATTGCTGAGTTCCTTTTGAAATTTGACTCCATATTTGATAGTGTCAACAGTTCCACACCTCACATCAAAACCACACAATACCAAGATTTTCTGAAAAAAGCCATCGCCTTCATAAAAGAATTGAAAGTATTTGATGGAAATGAAGATGAGACATGCAAGTCGAATTAAGTGCCTCAACGGCTGGCTGGTTACATTGAATGCAATTTTACTAGTTCGGAATTACCTCAAATCAAACCACGGGTTCCAGTTTCTTTTCACAACAAGGCTAAATACAGATGCACTGGAAAATTTCTTTGGCACCATACGACAACAGGGAGGGAATAGTGATAATCCAACACCAGTTCAATTCTCCAGAGCATTTAGGAAATTGTTTTTCAGTTCATGTCTCACTTCTTCAGCTGGGAATTGTGTTCAGGACATGGATGAGCTTCTGGCCCAGTTTGGAAGAACATCAAATTCCAACCCACTTGTCACTGCACCATCTTAACCACAAACTCAAGAAATTAGACAAATAGATTATTGGGAGACAGATTCAAACTCAAACATTATCAAAGAGAACGCCATCACATATGTTTCTGGTTATTTGTTGTACAAGTGTATGAAGATCCACAGCTGTTCATCTTGCACAGAAGCTCTGGTGGCAACCAACCTAGATGATAACAGAAAGCTTTTCTGTCACTTCAAGGCACATCAGCAAGAGGCATCAGATTTTGGAGGCCTTCATGCACCAACTAATTGTTACCTAAATTACATCATTCAGCAGGAAGATATATTTGTTCAGCACTTTTCCATTTGCTCCAAAAGCACTCATACTGGTAATACTATTCAGAAACTACTGAAGCAAGTACCAACAACATTCCAGTGTTGTCCAGTATTCCCTTTGGACTATTTGCAGAAACTGTTCTTGAGAATGTGAATTTACTACAGTTTAAAATTTGCCAACCGCGAGCTTTCCTCCACTAAAAGAAAGCATAGAAAGTACCGTAAAAGTGGTACATCCTTGAACCATTCCATTGACAACAATTGACCTCATCTATAGGAACATATACTTGTCTTAGTCTTTCACCATATGGGACAGTTTGACTATTTTAATTTTATACGAAAAGCACCGTTAAAGCGTTCAGTAGGGCCATCCAGACCTGACCGATGGCAGGGGTGGTGCCAGAGAGGGGGCAGAGGGGGTACAGCCCCTACGTCGGGGAACCGTAGCCCCCTGTTGGGGAAAAATTAACAATCCGTCGGGGAATTTTCACTGATGAACTCATTTATATACTGTACAAACTATGAACAGTTGTTATTGATTTAGCCAAGAAGGATAATGGACTCTTATCTTCTTGCGCAATCTAAAAGTAAATTGTTTCTAGTCAGTTGTTTCGATTATTTTTGCGAAAAATAACTTGATGTTTTCGACCTTCAACAACGAAATTGTGAAGGGGCGTGGTTATGGCCCCTAAGGTTTAGCCCCCTGTCGGAGACCTTAGTCCCTGCGTCGAGGAATTCCTGGCGCCACCACTGACCCATGGGCCCATGTAAAAATAATTTATTAACTCGGGTTTGTGGCTAACCCGGGTTCGTGTAAACAGGCCCTAAGTGAAGATTGAAGTTTCAACCTGTCACCTTTTGCCAACGAACCTGTCGTGTTTTAGGGGCCATTTGCGCGAGCCCGGGTTGCTACCAAACCCGGGATAGTTTACCAACCTGGGTCAACCCATCTACGAATAAAATGCTCTTAGCGTTCATACAATAGCCAGGTCGAGTTGGGTTGGCTAGGTGTGAAGTTACTTGATAACAGAAATAGAAAGGCGAAAGGATACTTTATAACAGAAATAGAAAGCGTTTTTTTCTAATTGTTCCCACTGAGTAATAGAAACAATTATGAAAGTGTGGGAGAACTCAAAATAGCCTGTCATTCATTATCTATTTTCTGTCTTCATTCTCACCCTTCTCACTTCACTAATTTCTTCAACGTCTGATGTTTAAATAGCCTGTAATATGAACTCTGAAATATAACCGCTGTAATATAATTCACCTTGTCTTTGTAGGACACATTCTCTTATGATGTTGCGTGAAGCAACGAAACGTTAGAACTGTACGTATTAAATTTTATTTTACCCGATACCTCTGTTCCACACTTTTCTTCTGGGCTTTGATTTTTATCCTACGATTACGTTTTTTGCCTCGTTCGTCAATCGCCTTAATCCGGAAAGGTGGTTAGTGACATCTTGGGAAAACGAAAATGGTGTTTTCCAACTTTGACATTGTCCTTGAGATTACTCACGTGAATGGTGCACCTAGAGGTGATATAGATCAACGCACTTGTTTTGTTGGCTGATCTATTTGTGGGTGTCGTGGTTTTTTTTAAGTTGGTAATTCGTTACGATGAACTTCCAATTAATTTCCCTATGTTTGACAGCGAACGTGGTCAAATGCCACTGACTTGTTTTCATTCTCATTCAAAATTACTCCAACTCTCTGCTGGTTTAAAGTGAACAAAATATGTTGGTTTGCCAGAGAATGTGTTTCCTGGAATTTATTTCAATCAAAGGTGGAGACGTGAATGATTGGCAAAGCTAAGGGAAGGAAAAAAGAAAATTTTTATAATGTCTGTACGTAGAAAGGTCAAAACTGTATTCTAGCTTAAACTCGTTCAGTTAAATTTTGGTAACGACAATATAATTTGGATAGTAATAAGACAGTTAGATTCCAAAAAGGTAATATGGGACGATAATGCATCGACGTCAAAATTAGAAGTGCAAGACCGATATAGCCCAGAATTACTTTTAGCAGCATTTTGTTGCGATAGGACTAAAATTGCCTTCCTGTCTGAATGAACCAAGGAAGCCTTTACACATTTGACGCATTACACTTTTCACAGTTGAAGAATTCATGTCAATAGTCACTGATAAAAAGGCCGTTAGTCTAAGTGCAATTTCATGTGAATACATTTGAAAAGTTGTACGGGCAGGTAAATATTTCATGCTCACACTTGTCATTCAAGAACAAGCTACTGCAACAGAAGAAGTACGACCAACAAAACATAAAACAAAACGAGGACAGAAAAAAGGAAACAAAAGTTCACGCAAGAAAGGTTATTATAAAATAACGTGACCTCTTCGCGAGCTCTGATTGATTAATATCCGTTTTTGAATAAGAATATCTAAACACGGAAAATTTCCCGCCAAAAGTGAAGTGAAACTTGTTTTGCGCGTTCAATCTTATTATTTTATAAAAGAAACACGTAGCGTTTTTCGTGTGTTTGAATGCTGTGATTCAAACACTTGGCGTGTTGCTGGACTTTCAAATAAATTAAAAAATCTCTTGTTTTTCCTCTTTATCACTACGTTGAGGTGGCTTCGCATTGTTGACCAGGGTTCAATCTTCTTAAGCTTGGCTGTGATTGATAGTTGATGATTTTCGGGAGAATTGTCAACGTCATCATTGTGTTTACCAAGTTAACTGCTATTCATCTGCCGTTATTTTATAAAAAATCATTTGGCATGTCAATAGAAACGACCATTTCCCTTGTGACTGAAAATTACCAAAGGTCATTCAAACTGATGAATTAGAAGCAACAGAAAATATGAATAATTATGTCCTGAAACTTCCACAATTAAATGTTTCAACAGAAGGTTTAAACCCTAGTTTTATTCTGCTTATTAGTATTCAGTTGTTTGATAACCACTTATCAGACGGCTGTCCTTTGAAAACAGTGAGATAAACCGCTTATCGTGAGGTAATAAGTGAGTATCTTAATGTCTAACGACCAACGTTTCTTCGACTTTAAAATGGTGAAAAAAGAAAACAATTTCGTTGTGGCTGAGCCATGAAATAAAGTGGTTAGTAATTCTTCAGTCATGGTGTTAAATCCTTTATCACACTCATGATCACTGATCAACTCTTACTTAAAGATGAACTCCCTTCATATCGATTGTTGTTAAGTTTCCGGCAAAGTTATTTGTATTTCTAATGTCAACTAAATGAAAACTGCTCACCAGGGGAAACGTAAGTCACGTGTTTGATCAGATGATGGGGAATCAAAATAGGACGTGAATAGTTATTGACGTATCTGGGGCAGATCTGGAGCCCTCTGTGAGATGGAGGTCAGGAAAAAAATAGGACATTGGATTCACGAATATCAATGACATTGATGATACCGAGAAATTACTATAGTAACAATTACACTGATGTATTAAAATACGTTTAATGATATATTATATATTTAATTATCTGATATTTTACAGGAAATGTAACAGTTGCTGGAAAAAAATTTGTAGTAAACTATTTGTGTGCCTCGCCACGAAAAAAATTTCGAAAAAAACAAAGCGAAAATTTAAGAGTGCACAGCGGGTAATTTTCCCCCTATATTTTAACCTCACCGTATATGTTAAGTTTAGTTCATAACATAAACGTCAATTGTGAATGGGAAGATAACAACAGACTCGAGCACCCAGAAATGTTATAATTCATATTCCTTTAGATGGTCTCGGGATTTCTCGCAAGTCTTGCCTGGCGCTGATTGTCAAAATTTTGACGGGAACCCGACGCACAACAGAAGACTTTGTCTGGAAAAGTCATTCCTACTGGCACATTTTCTGGGAAGAATGCATGTACATTTTATAGATATAAAAAAAGCACTCCTCCTGTCGTGAGAGGGTGGACTACAGCCAACTTTTCACCGTATCCCCCCTGCGATGGTTAAGTTTGTGAGCAAAATGATATAGTTTACTAACGTCAACTAAACGAAAACAGCTAGCCAGGAGAAATGGAAGTCAGGTGTTTCACATGATGAAGGGAAACCAAGAGAGGATATGAATAATTATAGACTTACTTCCGCCATATGGATTGTTGTTAAGTCTTTTATCAAAATGATTTGGTTTACTAATGTCAACTAAATGAAAACTGCTACCAAAGGGAAACATAAGTCATACTTTTGGACTAATGAACAGGATGTAAGTGAGGATATGAATGACAAGAATTTGTTTTCCGTTCTATCAATTTTCATATGGTGTTCCGGCAAAATGATTTGGTTAACTAGCCTCAACTGCTAGAAAGGGGAAACGTAAGTCAGTCGACATATGATTGGATTTTTAATTACCTCTTGCCTCTTGCCGAGTTGTATTGCGTATTTGTGTGCATATTCAGGCTAAAGGATTTTGTAAAAGAAATACCCAATGGATTGCCATTTTTCGTATACTGTGATCCAAACACTTGGGATGTTGTACGACTTTCAAAAAGCTAAAAACACTCGCCTGGCGGCTCGGCGTGTTTCTATTACAGTATGATAAGAACTATTTCCGTTCTATTTGTTGTCATATGGTGTTTCAGCAAAATGAGTTGGTTCAATAACCTCAACTGCTAGAAAGGGGAAACGTAAGTCAGTTGACATATGATTGGGTTTATAATTATCTCTTGCTTCTTGCCGAGTTGTATTGTGCATTTCTATGCATGTTGAGGCTAAAGGAAAATCCTAATCATGGACATGGTAAAGTGGTGCATCTTTCACTCTCTCTCATGCATGTTATGGCTCAAAAACAAATTACAACAAAAGGACAACCTAAAGAACAAAACAAAAGAACAAGAGAAGGACAAGAGTGAGACATTATGAATGAAAGAGTTAAGCCTGGTTCACACTAGCGACTTAAGCAAAAGGACAAGATCAGTACGAAAGCAAAGCATGGCATCTCCTCTGGGACTTGCCAAGATGAGACAAGAATTTTTCTTTGTTTCGTCTTTTGTTCGGTTCTTGGCTTATGCTTGGACTATCATCTTATGCTTACACTCGCTACGATCTTCATGTCGCAAGCTTGACGTTATTGCTTTGTTTTGCATTTCGTTTCAACCTTATGCTTATGCTTATGTTCAAGTGTGAACCACGCTTTAATCAAAGTCTACCAAAAAAAATTGCTCGTGATTATGTCTGTAGTCTTATAATAGAGATCATAAACAACGTGAGACGGTGACGGCGGTGATGAGGCAATCTAAATTTCATCACTTAAAAGAAACCACTCATCACTAACGTCGTACTTGATGCTTGATATTTGTATTTTAACCTCCAGAATACTTCATAGTTTCCAAAAGGACACAGTTGAATGCGTTGAAGTCAAACTCAACTAACAACTTTCACCACTTCAAGAGCTACCGTCCTGAGTGCATTAAAACGCCTTGAGTGAAGTTGTGCTCAGAAGAAGGACGGCGTTGGGATTACTCTTGAGATAAAGGATTATCTCAGTTTTCTTTGTTTTGATGGAAGATTCTGTTCAAGGAGGCGTCACTTTTTCGAATACAATCAATCGCCTGCTGAACTTAAGGGGAAAACGCCTCCCTTGTGGCCTTAAATGGCACAGGAATTGCAGGCGAAGTTTCCATACAGAGCATGCGTTCAGTCATCTGTTCTATTTTGTTGCCCTAGCATAAATAAAGGGCAGACATATTGGTGAGAGACAAGCAGTTTTGGTGGACCAGGGAGGGACAACTTGCTGTTCAACAGAAAGATGGCAATGTTCATGGTAACTTTGTTTGTGCTGTACTTGGCGAACGAAGGGTGGTGCCACTACATAGTGAGTATCTGGATTTATACATTTTGGTCAATATTTCACAATATTTTTTTGTTACAAAGATTATTGCTCAAAACCTAGATTTATGGGCTATTTGTACTAACCGAGCAAGCTGGCTAACTCGTTTCAACAAAACACTACCAAAACTTAAATGACCACTAACAACAGCAAGTTTATATTAATTTCATTATGCTATTGAAAACTTCCACAGTTAATTTATGTTTCAGAAAGATTTTGTAAACTTAAAAAGATTTTGGTGACACGATATCAGTTCCTTTAGTTAAGATAACCAAACTCATGTCATCATCTCCTTAGTATTGAATTTTATGCCTTTTCTACAGAGCATCAGCTAAAATACTGGAGTAGTAGTTCGTCAAGAAAGATTTTATAAGTTTATTCATTAATTTGATTGACATTCAGTCAAATGATTTTAAACTCATCATGATCGGCATGTAGAAAAAGAGTAGTTGGACTGAGGCAGTAAGGTTGAGTGCTCGCCAACTATATTACAGTCCCGGAACAAGAATTTACGAGGGCTGTTTATCGGGAACGGCGCGACGCAATCAATGTGAATAACACGTAACGGAAATTTTTAGGTTCATGTACACCGTGAACAGGAAATCAACATTTCAAAGAATTATCAATTACTTTTTACCATTTTAGAAGTCTTACGTCTATAAGACCATGATAAAAAGTTTTAAATCACTTCTTTACCTTTTAAATGAACATTTAAAAATCTCACAATACCGTGAGGAGGAAAAAGAAGCAAGTCAATGCTTCAAGGTTAGAAGTGCAGTACGCATTTGGACATAGATGGAGGTATGAAGCATTCAATTTTTAAAACATCCGCGTAGTTAGACACGTTGACCCATTAAGACCTCTGAAGTTTGAGATTTTCAGGCGCGCTGCTCCGGGCAAAAATTGATTGTGGATTTGTTTGTCTGTTCTTGAAATATTTAAAAACTGTTCGGCTTGTCGGATTTTGATAGCACAGTGGTAACACGTGTCTTTCCCCTCAATAAGTAATATGAAAGATTTTGTCGCTTATAATTAAATAAACTTGAATTAAACATGTTATATATAATATATGTATATATATATATATATATATATATATATATACATGTACATGTATATATATATATATATATATATATATATATATATACATGTACATGTATATGTGTGTATGTGTGTATATGTATATGTAGTCGCACATTTTGGTAAATACTATATATATACGCTTGAATATCTCGGTGTTCTTTAAAAGAAGTTTCAAACAACTAAACATTTGATTTCCCTGGAGAAGCTTAGAGCAGAACACAAAATGCTACAACTTAATTATTACTCCTAGGCTGGGTCCCCCTCTCATCAAGCCAAGTCTGGATCCCGCAAGTGTCACGTGTTACATCGTCGGAGTGAACAAGGTTTACGTATAATAATTATCGTCTTAAACAAGTTATTTAAGAATTGTTTGCTGAGCAATAATTTTTATCAGACTGTATTCAGGAGGGTGAAACTGGGCTCTGATGTCGCAACATAAGGGCCGAATTTGATTGTGCATTGCAAAGATAGCTGCTTTTATGCGTTTCAAGAATGAGTTTAAGTGCCCGGATATGGCACGACCGACTAGAATCTCACGGTAGCAGGCAGCCGGTGTAAGTTCACGTTGGGTATGACTTCTGTTGAACACTACATGACATACACGAAGGAACTCGAAAGCTCTACGAAGGAGAAGGATCAGGCCACCTTATGTCAGTCTCTGGTCAGCTGATGTAGTCCAGACCAGGAAAAGTCTTTCATTCTATTAAAACTTGAAATTACTTCCAGATAAGACCTTGGCCATCCAGCATATGAAGGAGACTGTACAGCATAGAAATGTCAGCCGGAAAACCATTAGTATTTTGTTATTTGATTATTACACTAAAATACACCATCTTGAATCCTTGTTTTGATAAAGTCCTATTCTTTAATGACCTCTAAATTAGGAGATACAATCCCGCCACTATACAAGTCTCTAGAATGTTTACGTGTTACCCAACGATATCTCCGAAATTTATTCTTACACGTTTTAGATCGCACAGAACTATAAAGGAGGGATGTGCACGCCGAAAAAAAGAGACACTTTAAGAATTGTCATACAGCATTGTGATGGGAAAAATTGAAGAACAATGGTTCCAGCTGGAGAACCTGCCAAAAAAGTTGTTGGTTTGTACAAAAATTTTTGATTGTCACATCGTCTTATTGATCTTTAAATTTTAACTTACTCAGAGTTAAGCTTCTCTTCATTATCCCTAACAAAAAATTTCATATGCAATTTAACATATGAAAAAGTTTCATATGTGAATTATTTCAATTCTATATGTGAAGTGAAAATTTCATATGTGAAATTAATATTCATTGGTGAATGTTCCATTTTACGTGTGAAATACTTGTTTCGTACACCAAGATTTCACATGTGAAATTTTCAACCAGTTCAATTCACATGTGAATTAAATCTCTCATATGCGAAAACATTCCCATCCATTTCATGTGTGAAATGAAAATTTCATAAATGAAAATGTTCCAATTCCATATGTCTTTCACATGCGAAATAACACGTGAAATTTTCGTAAGGGATATTACTGTGTTTACCTTTTCGCTTCGTTTGTTTTCCTAGGCAAAAGTTGTCTTGATATCAAGAACAAAGGTCTGAACAATGGCGATGGAGTGTACAAGATAGATCCTGACGGAGGAGGCGAAGAAAATGCGTTCAGAGCCTATTGCGATATGACATCATTTGGTGGTGGATGGACCATGTGCTGTACGACAGATAATCACGTTAATACCAAGGGAGAAACCTCGTCTAAATTTCCATATGGTACAGATGGCTATCGAGTAAACTGCAATAATATTCCGGTAAGAACGATAGGAAGAATAATTTCGTTTTATCTGAGAAAGCCAGAGCGACAATTTACAAATACTTGATGTTAAATTTCCGCTAAAGAAACTTATTGTAAAATAACGATATCGAGGCTCTTTTGTCATCACAAATCTTGCTTTAACCAGAATTTTAGGATTCTTGGTCACATTGCCAACGTAATGTGAGCATCGATCACACAAGTTTTCTTTTGAATTAGTTAAAGAATCGACCATAATATTGCAGAGATGTTTCACCCACTGGATCAATTGAACTATCCCAAATTCAGTTCGACTATTATCATTTGGAAAATAAAAAGTATAAAACTGAGAGCGAATTACATAATGAATAGGGGGTGACTTAAATATTTGTGTTGAAAATACTTTACATGTACAACATGGACAGAAAATGAAAAGCTACTTGATTCACGAAAATAATGAATATTCATGTTTGAATTTTCACTAAGAAATATCAGCAATTATGGTTTTCAGGAATTTCGTTAAATTTAGATACAAATGAGGGTGAGCTGTTTCTATTAAATTAGATGGGGACTGCATGCGTTGTGTCTAAATAACCAGTTTGCTAACTAACAAACATTAAATAATAAGCAGTCAACTAAAACAGTAAATTCTATTTCAGAATCATCCTCAGGGTATTATGAAACGAAACTTCACAATTAACCTACACTGCTGAAGTCAACTGAAAATGTTGACTCGAGCGGGATTTGAACTCGCACCTTCAGGATATCGGTCCGCCGCTCTACCTGTTCAGCTATCGAGTCCACAGAGATTGAAGGCGAGTTTTTATCCAATTTAAGTGCACGAAATATTTTCGCGACAACTTAACGCTATCCATGAGGATGGATGTGCAGTGTTTCAATTCTATTTCAGAATCATCCTCAGGGTATTATGAAACGAAACTTCACAATTGAACCTACACTGCTGAAGTCAACTGAAAAATGTTGACTCGAGCAGGATTTGAACTCGTACCTTCGGGATACAGGTAGAGCGGTGGACCGGTATCCCGAAGGTGCGAGTTCAAATCCCGCTCAAATCAATATTTTTCAGTTGACTTCAGCAGTGTAGGTTAATTGTGAAGTTTCGTTTCATAAAACAGAAAAGAAAACTTTATAAGAAAACATTGGGAGTAAAGTCCTTTCACACCAAGAATTTTTACGAGAAACTGTAATTATTCAATCAATCAAAAGTCCTTTTAAAATTCTGTTGAAATCCGCACATACAACATTACATCCAATTTGAATGTATTAAATCCAGCCTGTATGTGAGGATTAGGGGTTAGAGTGTTAATGGGTCGTGAACATGTTTTTAAAAGTCAGTGGCTTTTAGAAACTAAGTTGAAAAACAGAGCGGAAATTTTTTTGAGGCTCACGTAAGAACTTCCTCACATTTGCTGGTAAGAAGCTATTTCAATAACATCAAGATTCTGTTCTTGTCCACCAAACACACCATCTATAATCGTAATTGCATGTTCTATACATTTGTTAATGCAACTGAAAATTTATATCAGTCACACCTTTCGTACCTCTCGCTCTTGACTTGACCATTTTCACTCTTTTAGTGACAATGTTAATTAAATTGTGTATACGCCATCTCTTCACTATTACTTATCATTAAAGAAATGATTTTAAAAAAAAGAACGAAGAAAATTCTGGAGTATGTTCCTTTGTTCTTTGATAGAACCAAAAAGGTATGAATGGTGAATATTTCAACTGATCCCACTCATTCAGTGTTATAAATACTCGATATCCCTTTCACTAATATCTTTAGAAGATGTTACACTATGATACTTTCAGCTGACTGCTATCTTGAAAAAGTTTTTACATGCAAATGTAATGTAAATTTTAAGATGTAGGACAATCATCAGTTCTGAGACTTAAACACGCCACGTCGTACCATTAAGTTATAATTCACTTAATATATTTTCTTGTTCGTCCTTTTAAAAACTACCTCGGAAAAAGCTATAGCGGCTCTTGATCGCAGCATTCGGGTCGGTGGCCCACGAAAAATCTCAAAAAATTGAATACAAGCAACCTTTACTTGATTGAGTAAAAACTTTATGACTCTTCACCAGAAGATGACTTCATTCAGTATGTCTGCTTAATAAGGTACAGTTCAATGCAGATTTGACAATACTAACTGTAAAAAGAGGCACTAACGGAATTATTGCTCTTATTGACACGAGTAGTTTTAATAGATAAATAAAAGTAAGTCCGGAATTTACTGAACGTAGCAGCACTGGGTAGGAATCGACTGTCCGTTGCTCAGTCTCCAGAAATGATTTTCCACTGTTCATTGTGCCTCTCTACATCCAGGTTTAATGCTGCTTATCTTCTGGTGTACAGCTTCAATACAGGTCTCTGAACCTTATTCGATTCAGTGACATTTTCGTAATAAAGAGACCTTCAATCGATAGTCCGCTTACACCAACAAATAGGAAAGAGGCATTGTGTAAGTGCCGTCGTTTCAATGGATGAGGAATCCCTGACATTTCGATGGCTTTCCTAATGCTATCACATTGATTGGGTGGTCCTCTTTGCGACCATCTTTATTTAAGTGGATTAGGTTACCAGGCTATTTTGACTGTATTTCCTTTATTCAATGATTGACTTATATCAAACATACAAAACTTTAAGATAAAAGTTTTAAAGGTTGGTAACTGCTGTGGTTGATCTTAAAGAATTCCAACGTTTCGAGCAAAGGCCCTTCGTCAGAGAAAGAAACGAGTTCTGAAATAGGAGTAGCAACTTGACTAGGTTTTATACGAAAATAAGTCATGATAAAAAGTTAACCAATGAAATGCATGAAACGAAAACAAACAAATCAACGTCGAGGTAACAACAAGGAAGTTATTTGCTATTTTTAAACGACGATCAGCAAACTGGTATTGAGTTAAATCCCCTTGTCTTTACCTGGTCGTTGATTTGTTTGTTTTGGTTTTTCGCATTTCATTGGTTAACTGTTTGTCACGACTCCTTTTCGTATAAACCTAGTCAAGTTGCTACTCCTATTTCATAATACATTTCTTTCTCTGACGAAGGGACTTTGATCTAAACGTTGGAATTCTTTGAGATCAGTCACGGCAGGTTGTCAACCTTTTAACTTTTTACCTCCCCCTTTATCCCTGTATGCACAATATTCAATTTTTATATCATTGATACAAAACTTGAACTTAATTAAACCTTTTAACTCATTTTTTTCTTTTATTATAGTTTACTGAAACAATGTTTGTGGACGAGAAAATCAAACAAAAAGCAGCCTTCGTCAAGACAGGCTCTCCTATTACGCTTGCTGGTAATTACGATAAAGGTGCCGGCACGTACGGTTTATGGAATGCCCATGGTGTTGCCTCTAAAAGCTACAAGTACCAACTGTTGATATGTGATACGGCGTTCTATAAAGGACTTCATGTTTCTGGTTACACAAAGAAATGCTTCAAGAAATGTGACTCCTGGTGTGGTGATGTAACCTCTCCTTACTTCAGAACTGCTGCTGTTACCAGTGCAAGTTATGCTGGGGTCGCTTTCAACGAGAATGGTCATCGCCCGAGGCCAAAACGCTTAATAAGCGTGGGAATTCGTTAAGAACACGAGTAACTTTACATTTGCCTTTGTTTGATTCTGTGGACTAGAGTTGAGTCGGTTGTTAAATGTTGGATTTTCTTGATAAATAAAGCGTTTGAGTTGCAATACGAAATTGAACAATCGGCGTAGAACATCAACTCTGCCTAACTATATACACCTTGGATTTAACTTCGACATTACAACTTGGTTAAATTATATTAACAGAGTGAACCTCGCTAAAACTAAAACCTTTCCAACTGCTGGCTCGTAGATTGGTACATAGAACTTAGGCAGACAACTAACCACCTACTCAACCCTCCGTCGACACTCGTTGTCCAAGACTTTTCAAAGACTTTTATAGTCAGTAGAGAACAAATTGAAGTCAAGTGAACTGGTATGTTTGACACTGTTCTGCTAGTAAAAAGTTGATGAAATAAGTCATGAGCCCGCTGGTAGGGTTCGAAGATTTTTAATAACTTTGTTAAATTCCGTAGTTCATTCAAGGACAATAAAAGTCTTACATGACAAGTCCACAATTTCATAAACTGACATTTCCTTTCAAAAAATTTGACTGTAACACAATCCATGCTGCATAGAGAAAATCGTCCATGTCTGCACGATGCAAACTCTGAATCAGTTAATTCATTTGCGTAGATACGAGAGAAAACTGCTTGATTAACAGAAACTTGGATTTTTAAATGTCATATCATGACATTCTTATTTCGGTGTTTGGATACCGTGATCGAAAAACTCGACTTTCAAGTCTAAAAACATTTACTTTTCAAATATCTCAATATCCCGCGTATTTTGATCACAGTGAACAGAAACTTTTCATGACAATCTGACTCTGCCGAAGTCAACAGAAAAATGTTGACTCGAGTGGGATTTGAACTCACGTCTTCGGGATTTCGGTCGCCCGCTCTACCTGTTGAGCTATCGAGTCCACAGGGATTGGAGGAGAGTTTTATCTAGTTTAAGTGCACGAGATATTCTCGCGACAACGTAACGCTTATCCATGAGAGGATGTCATTGGGCTATGTTTCAATTCAATTTCAGAATCATCCTCGGAGGTATACATGAACATAAACTTTTCATGATAATCTGACACTGTCGAAGTCAACTGAAAAATGTTGACTCGAGCGGGATTTGAATTTGCACCTTCCTGATACCGGCCCGCCGCTCTTCCTGTTGAGCCGTCCTCAGGGATTGGAGGCGAGTTTTAGTCAACTTAAATGCTCGAGGTATTTTCAGTTGACGTCGGCAATGTCAGATTATCATGAAAAGTTTCTGTTCATGTATATCTCTGAGAACGATTCTGAAATAGAATTGAAACACTGCACATCCTCTCATGGATAGGCGTTGAGTTGTCGCGAGAATATCTCATGCACTTAAATTGGATAAAAACTCGCCTCCAATCCCTGTGGACTCAATAGCTCAACACGTGGAGCGGCGGACTGGTATGCCGAAGGTGCGAGTTCAAATCCTATTCGAGTCAACATTTTTCGGTTGACTTCTTCAGTGTCAGATTATCATGAAAAGTTTCTGTTCGTGTATTTCTCTGAGGATTCTGAAATAGAATTGATCACAGTATTCAAAGTTTTTTGTCTGAGCTGCTCCTGGCAGCGCATCGTGTTACGAAATATGGCGGTGAGTGTCGCCAGTGTTACTACAGTGGCCCTCAGGGAAATTGCTAAAAATTACAATGTTGGTTATAAATTCGCTGCGATTAAAAGCTATTAAAGTCAGATTTAGATATAATTGTTGCAAACTAAAATTTTTGTTGCTTCAAATTAATTAAAAGTTTGGTTGCTGCAAATAAAAACTGTGGTTGCAGAAAATTAAAAGTTTGGTTACAGCAAATATAAACTTTGGCTGCTGCAAATTGAAACCCTTGTTGTAGCAAATTAAATCCTGCGTTGCAGTAAATTAAACGTTTGATTGATGCAAATTAAAAAGACCGAAAAAGAATGCACCGCGAGTGATGCCGATGCAATTTGGTAAATAAACTTGACGTCGGCTATCCCAGGCTAAGTTGACATCATGCCATATAGGTTTTCGTAGGAGCACTTAATTATGCCAGATAGACCTTGCATTTGAGTTTAGAACACCGTTTTCGGAGTGATATGAGAAACGGAGAACCTTTCCCCTGCTAGTCGGTTCTGCATTTGACTATGGTACGGTTGACACATTCCTTGTCGGCCAGGTTTTTGAAACAGTCCGTTGTAATTTAAACGGCATGCAAATTTTTTTTTCATAACCCAAGGACACGGTAAATTTATTCTTTTGTGAAATACATTTCGATACGAACTAATCCTAACCCTAAACCTAACCATAAGGCAGTTTAAGAAAAAGAGAAAGACACGGATTAGGAAATTTGAAAGGGTAAAGTCAAGACCTGGATTGGATTCGATCTGAGCGTTACTGCTCGTTGGCTTAAAATAACACCACCGACACTATGGCGAATATTAAATGGCAAGTGGTTTAATAAATCGTTTAATTTTGATTTGATGATTGATGTACAATGATCAAGTTGCGATAAAACCTTTTGCAGGCTTCGCGCTAGCCTGCAGTGCAGACGCTTGTGGAATTCTGTAAACGTCTGCGCATCGGAAGCCAAAAGTTTGTTCTAGTCACGTGGATTTTAACTTTACCTTTGTCTCATGTGAAAAGAGTGTTGTCCAGTTTGTCTCTACCAAGCATAGCAGGTTTCTCGAGGTACTCCGGTTTCCTCCTGTAGTACCACTGGACCCATGAAGGGTAGCCCTTACTGGAGCTCTAGGGAGAACAGTTCAGTGAGCTGTAAGGATTATCCATATAAATAAAGGCACTTTACCTTTACTTTAACTTTAATTTTACCTTTTACGTTAAAACCTTGAATTTACAAGATACGATGCGAATATGGCTTTGTGAGTATATACGAAACGAAACTTGGAAACTAGAGTCAAAGGACACGACAAAAATTGGTTCAAAGCTTAACTTGACAAATCCTCCGTTGCGAAACATGCTTGAAAATAGAATCAGATCACCAAGCAGGATCTTATAAGTATCCTATTAACCAGTTCCGGTCTGTACCCAACTTTTTAATTTTAATCTGGCCAATGCCGGAAGATTTTACTCCTCAAGGGAAGATGCCTCGGGCAGGAAAGGATTCAGCGAAATCTGCTCCTTTGAGTATGAGAGCGTTTCAAAGTTTTGAAACATCACGTGAGCTTGTTATCCATTGGACGACATTTTGGACTTTTGCATTTCATAAATCCTAAACTTCGTAAATAATTTATAAAAGATACCATGACACTAATTTTTACTTTTTTAAATTAAAATTCTTCAACCACAACTTTGTATCACGCAGACAAATAATCACGTAGCACGAGCGAGTGCCGTATGTAAATTCAGCTGACGTTATCAAACACTGAACTCTCATGTTTGTCCAAAGTTATGTTATATTTAAATAAATCAAAACAGTTATGCTCTGAAGATATCCCAGGGCAAGCAGGATGAATGCTTAGCTAATAATAATAAAAAGACAATTTACTAAGTAAAATCATCTACAGTCAAAAAAGAATAAATAAAACAACTCTTAATCTTCCTGAAAGTATTCGTAAAGGTTAATAAAAGCTCCAATTCAATGACTGTATGATCGATTCCTTCGAATATCGAGGTGTACTATCCACTATGTTGACACGAAACGACTTAACATTTACATGAATTAGAAACCACGATCTTCTGCACGCTACTCAGATACGTCACTTGCTGAGCAGTAGCATGGCAAATGGTGAATCTGGGGGAATCAGCATCCTCCCAAATTTTACTGGACTGATAATATTATTGCATGAAATATTACACAAAAACATCTTATAATGCTTCTAATTAGTACTCTAAGAGGCCCGGGATGCAAAATTTAAGTCTTTGGGTTACTCCCAAGGACAAAATTCTCCTTAGCTGTAATTCTAGTTCCCAGTCTCCCAGAAGCTTCTTTTTCCAAAAAAAGTTGGCCTAGCCACGTTAACGCTACTTAGCTGCAAGGTCAAGAATTTGTCTCTGCTTCAAAAGACTAATTTTAGTTCATGTGCGCGAATCCACTTTGCAGCATCAAATGAAACCAATTTTACCGAAGATCATAAATAAAATAGAGTTACGTGATCTGAAGTGACATGTATTAAGAATTTCTGAATGACGTAATCTGTTGCACGTGACAACATTACAAAATTTAATAATGAGCGCGTGCTCCGGTCAATTATTTTACGTCACAAAGACTTTTGACGTGAACATTTTATGTTGAGCATGTTTGGTATCTTATGGATTTACAAATGTAAGTAGGTCACATTCTGTGCAGAATTAGTTTAACCATTGTTATCTTAACGTTTGACAAGTCGTATAATCAGGAGCTGATGTTCTAAATGTTACAAGGCCTAAGAATTGACATGTTTTCTCTGAAAGTTTAATGACTGCGTAAATAAGAAAAGACAGCATTTATATTTTCTGTTTGATGTTAAAATCTTTAGATTTAGTGCAAAATTGAGTTTGCTTTTATCTTGTACAATATGAAAATAGCCATTCAACACATATACTCAAAGTAGGTCTAGCTTCGCTAATGCTACTGAACTGCAAGTATAGGAGTTAGTCCCAGGCTTCGAAAGACTAACTTTAACTCATGTGCATGAAACCACGTCCCTGCAACAAATGAAACCAATTTTCCCGAAAATTATAAATAAAATAGTCATATGTGATCTGAAGTGACATGAGTTAAGAATTTCTGAATGACGTAATCTGTTGCACGTGCCAACTGTTACAAATAATGAGCGCGTGCTCCGGTCAATTATTTTACGTCACGAAGACTTTTGACGGAAACGTTTTATGCTAAGAAGGGGTTAGTTTTGGAAGTGATTATAAATCTATTTGGTATCTCATTGATTTGAAAATGGAAGTAAATCACATTCTGTACAGAAACAGTTTAACCATTGTTACGTTAACTCTCGAGAAGTCGTATAATGAGGTACTGATGTTCTAAATATCATAAGTCCTAAGATTTGACATGTTTTCTCTGAAAGTTTAATGACTGCAAAAATAAGAAAAGACAACATTTATATTTTCTGTTTGGCGTTAAAATCTTTATATTTACTGCAAAATTGAGTTTGTCTTTTATCTAGTACCAAATAAAAATAGCCATTCAACACATATTCCCAAAATGTTAACCTTCTTTCTTTGACGAGCAGTGCCATTCGAAGCATTAATATTTCCACAAAATTTTTAATGATCGTTTAATCTAATAAGCCTAAAAATGATTTCTAAGCCCTTGGTACAGGATAAAAGTTGTAACACTTTAGCTCCAAAGTATCAGATGGCAAACTGTTGCTCAACTGAGGAGCTGTATTAAGGTTCATACAATAGAACCAGCAGCCCCAAGTTAAAATTTCACTCTTCATGTTCTCTAAACCTTACATGAAAATCTAGCAAACGTTTTTCCGTTGTCGGAATATTTTTTCTTGTAAATGTTAGGAACAAATTGAAGAATCTGGAAAGACGTTCTTTAAAGGAAGTTAAGATAGAAGTATCTGGTTCCAATCCAGATAGTCTTTCGCAACTATCGGTAAATTCTTGTCCTAACATCGGATTTTTGGCGCACAGGTATGGTAAAGGTATAAATTCTTTAACAGAATTAAATTATTTTATATTACATGAGGTTTCAAGATGTGTCATATCACCTGGGATTTCTGCTATGGTCAGTATATACGTAATTCTATGCCAGCATAAAATTTGTATATTTAACTCACGTTTCGTAGCCAATCCTGAAATGCCTCTAGAGCTGAATATTATGTACAAGATGATCTCGACTTATATGCTTTACTGTATTATGAAATTTTTCATTGTTAAACACATATTAATTTTATAGAAACTTTTGACTTTGGACATGTATAATTTCACTTTGTAACTTAGCAATGTAATCAATTAAAATTTCAGTCAATTTACAGACTAAAATGGGAATCCTTCACGTATTTTTCTTATAAAAAAATTTTAAAAATTCCTTGTTGCAGTGAACCAAAGTTCGACGGCATTAGAAGATCAGAATCAGCACCAAGTTCTTTTTCCACCAACAATTGTCGAGTGAAAAGGTTAGTGAGTATTTTATCTTTGATGACTCGTTCAGACAAATGATAAATACCTATCAACCGAAAGCGAGTTTAGTACGAGAAAGTATTTACCTGAAGTTTTAGTAAAGACCGAGCAACGAAAGAGCGAGGTCTGTGCAAAAAAACCTCTAAGTCGTGTACAAATGGAGAAACCGAGTTTTAAAAAGAACTTTTTATAAGCTATATTTGGCCATTTTTAACTGGACTTTCGTCTTAGCATCTTGCTGTTTACCTTACCTTGTTAATTGTTCGTCTTGCTTCGTGTTTCCGCCAGTTAAACACTCATTTATCTTGCTTTTATACAATCAACTTTGAACAAAAGCAGTAAATAGTTTTCCGCCACACTTTATTTTGAATTTCTCATTTTAGATGCTTAGTTCCCCTTAAATTACAATAAATACAGCTTGAAGATTTTCCCACCTAAACTTACAAGTCTGGAAGAAAAAGCGTATCAGACCGGTCGGTCCAATGTCGTAAAATTTCCGACCGTTCGGCAACCAATTGGCGAGCGTAGCTTTGCTTACGTACCGAAAATCGAACTCAACAATACAATAAAACAAAAATAAATGATAGCATAAATATGAATAACAACTCTTGATAGGAGGGTTATATTAAGTCTTTGAACAAATCAAAGTCCAACAAGTCTCTGTTGTCCGAACTTTAGTATCTTAAATACCTTAAGTAACCTTCCTCAAACATTTGAGTACTAAAGGGTCAATGGTCAGATAACCTGGTAAGCATCTGCAAAATTGAAGATACGACTCCTAAGAACCTAAGCAGCAAGATCCTGTTAAAACTAAGAGTCTGCACTGAGTGTTATAACCTCAAACACAAGGGCATCGCTTCAACCTTCGACCAGCTTATTCTCGCCGAGCTTATCTAAACCAGGTTTACCTTCAAAGCCTATGTCTGACTCCAATGTACAAAGTCTTAATTACACTTAACATAAGGAATCTGAACAGGATATTTCACGAATTGACCTACACTGCTAAAGTCAACTAGAAAAGTTGACTACGAAGAGATTCGAACTTGCATCTCTGGGTTACCGGACCACTGTTATACCAATTGAGCTATAGAGTCAACTGGAAACAGTATGCTCATTTTATGCAATTTAAGTGCACGAATGAATTTCCGGACAACTTAACGCTTCTTAAGGCTCGATATCCGTGAGGATGTGCAACGTTTTGACTCTATTAGAATCATCATCGTGTTACCCTGAGGATGATTCTGAAAGAAGAAATTTGGTAGAAGCACTGGAGGACCTATTTTACTGGAAGATGGTTTGGAAATAGGTTAATCAGAGAACAAAGATCTTAATGTTGTATTGGTTTATTTCTTAATTGCTAAAGCTGATTTACACAACAATGATTTGAAATGCAAAGAATCTTCCACAAATGATTGACTCGTATTCATCACTTGTAGAATACATTTTGCATTTCATATTGTTACTTAAAAACAGTTTTGAGTAACTACACCTTGAAAGTAACCTGAGCTTGTACTCCCTTCTTACTTTCATATGGGAATGGTTTTTATCGAGTTATTTTTGATATCTCTGGACATTTAAAAGTAATCTCTTTATCATAAAATCTACAGTCAAAATGCGCCCAACCAAGAGAAACAACCTTCAGCAGTCGAACAAGCTGGTGCCGAAAACATCTTAGAAACAATTGGTGGAAGGAAAGAAGTTTGTATTGATGGCGAAGAGCTGATTGAAGTTGTTGATTTGAGGCCAAATGCTAAGATCTTCATAAACATCTACGTTCGATTCCAACCATTGTGTGAACCAAGTTATTTTCACTCACTCATCGGCGAGATCAATGGTCAATCCGACTGCTATGTTAAACCAATCAAAACGCTTCCTACAAGATTCATTTGTGATCAGCTGGTGAGGTCATATGCTATGCCCGACTAAGATGTTTCCACGAAAACGAAGGCCTACTTCCGACTGACTCAATAAACGACCGGGTACAATTGTGATAGAGAATCTGACCTGATATCTAGTCGAGGGAATCAGATATCTTCGTTTGCAAGAAGTTATTTTGGGTGTAATATTACTTGGATATTGTAAATCCCTACTTTTGTATAACTTCACAGTCATCTTCAATATCTTGGGCTAAATATCTACCACAAGCATGGAATCCATCTTACAGTAGTGTTTTACAAGGTGCCAGAGAAGGAGTACAAAATCTACACTTTTTTCGCTCTTAGTAAATTAGCAATATTGCAACCTCAAGATCTTTTCATGGATAACAGACTCCATTCAAAGGCGACGGAACGACAGTAAAACTGGGGCCCCCTGTGAGATCCCAATCTTTGCATAGATATGAGTGACAGTGTGCTCCAAATTTAAAAACCCCAATGGCCAATTGCCCTCATTATGCGAGGGTCGTGGCTAGAAGATTTACCTGAGAAGGAGATTTAGGATTAGGGTTAGGTTTAGGATTAGGGTAAGGGTTAGGGTTGGGGGTAGAGGTAGGTTTAGGTGTAAGGGTAGGTGTAGGGGTAGGGGTAGGTTTAGGGGTAGGGGTAGGTTTAGGGTTAGGGCAAGGGTTACGATTAGGGTAAGGGTTAGGGTTGGGGGTAGAGGTAGGTTTAGGTGTAAGGGTAGGTGTAGGGGTAGGGGTAGGTGTAGGGGTAGGGGTAGGTTTAGGGTTAGGGCAAGGGTTACGATTAGGGTAAGGGTTAGGGTTAGTGTTAGGGCTAGTGTTAGCGCTTGGTCTAGAACTAAACTTAAACCCAAACCTAACCCTAATCCTAACCTATCCTAACCCTGATCCTAATGCTACTCCTCCTTCTCAGCTATACCTTCTGACCACAATAATTATAAGTGTCAAAAACGTTAGCCTGAATTTTTTCCAAATCGAGTTTGATTTACTAAAGGCTCTTAAAAAAAACAATCTTTAATTCAACAACAATCTCGTTAGTCAACCAAAAGTTTGAAGTTTTATTTCTATCCAGTTAAAAAGTGGGAAGGACCTAACATACTCCAGCTCTCACCAAAAAAAAGGAGGTCAAGGTGTCCCACCACCCTCATTTCCGACCCCCCCCTGGCTCCATTACTTACTTCCCTGAGTGCTAACTCGAACTTGAAAAGTGAAATACGCGATAATACTGCAGAGTACAATACTGAAAATGGATAGCTCTCAACTCAATATTTTACCAATATGAACTGGTACCCACTTCTTCCTTCTTATCCTAAATCAAGACATATCAAGCTGAATGAGCCAAAACCACCTTAGAGATATTTCACAACATTTCTGCTCACATATAATTCTTCAAGTCTATCCATTAGAAAGTTTGTTTAAAGAATATTTATACTCTCCATGTTCCACTAAGTTCAGGAAGTTTCCCAAACACAATCAAACATGGTGCCATGAGTAATTCTATTTCACGTTTTAGGTCGAGCTGCAGTCTTTAGATTTGTGGTCATCATGATCTGCTAGATTGGACATCTTTAAGAGATATTTTTATTTCTGTTTTTCTAGGTCAAATATATTACTGCTGCAAGAATGGTAAAATTGGTAAAGGAAGTTATGCCACTGTTTACAAAGGCTACTCTATCAACAATAACGAAAAGTTAGCAGTAAGTGCAACGTAACCAATAAGTAGCTATTTGTCAAATAATGCCATATAATTACATACTTATGTACATAAAGGTATATATATATATATATATATATATATATATATGCAAATATTTACATATATATAATACATTACAGCATAAGAGTTTCTCTATTGACTTTATGTAGAGTGCTCAATATCTTATAAGATAGACCAGATAGTAAATAAATAAGCTTGAAACTCTAAGAGACTACTAAAAGTTTTAACCTTATATATATATATATATATATATATATATATATATATATATAACTACAGACGGAACCGTTTCGGCCTACTGGGCCTCATCAGTGTAGTGCTGACGAGCAGGATGGAGAAGCTTATATTATAGAGGCAACTCAAATGTCCCACACATGTGGCACATCTAAGCCATGTCAGAGTGCTCTAACTAGAGACTATTGAGCGTGTGCAAATTCGCTAGCGACATGACTCATCCTGTAGAGTGCTCAATATGAACCGAAAGGCCATAGAGGGTTATCTAACTACAGAAGGAACCGTTTCGGCCTACTATATATATATATATATATATGTAAATATGCTCATATATACTTTAGCATGCACATACATATCCGTACACATATACATATACATATACATATACATATACGTAGACATATGCATAGACATAGACATAGTGATAGACAAAAACATGGACATGAACATGGACATGGACGTAGACATGGAAATAGACATGGACGTGGACATAGTCAGACATATACCCATATATATATATAAATTTATTAATAATTCATGAGGAAAATCGGAAGGAAAATTATAACCGTGTAGGGCCTTTATATGTGAGAAAGACACATGTGACTTTATATTTGAAAAAGTTAATTTTTTGAACTTAGAAAACATAAATATCCAAACATCCTTTGCAAATTAGCGTATTAAGAGGTTCATTTTAGAAGCCTTTCAAAAAACACGCGTTACATGCTTTATTGGATCTAAAACACTCAGCTATCACCTCCTGTTCTAAATCCTAATTTGCACTAGTTAGAGCGCTCTGGCATGGCTTAGATGTACCACAAGCGTGGGACATTTGAGTTGCCTATATAATGTAGGCTTCTCCATCCTGCTCATCAGCACTACACTGATGAGGCCCAATAGGCCGAAACGGTTCCGTCTGTAGTTATATATATATATATATATACACACATACATATACATTTGTACATGTAATATTTAATAAATTCCATTTTTCTGCCAATAGGTTGCAATAAAGGTGTTGAAGTTCAAGGACGTGCAGACTTATCTGAAGGTAAGACTTTGAAGATCTAATGTTTCATCGCCACTCGTTACTCTCTTCCTCTAATAAAACTTATTTGAAGTATTTTAGAAGAAATATTTCAAGATTAAAAACATCATGTTATCTTTCGAAAGAAATAATCACAACAACTGACTAGAAACAGTTTACTTTTAGGTTTGACATGAAGAGAAGAGTCTACTATCTTTCTTTACTAAATTAAACACAAGTACTTATAGTTTGAACAATATCAAAATGTGGTATCACCAATGACAACTTCCCAACAAATTGTTGAATTTTTCCTAATTGTGGAGATAATATTCCCCGACGGGGTCTGTAGCTCCCTCTGCCCACCTCAGGCGCCACCCCTGATAGAATGTTAATTGACCAAACTGCAAAAATGTAAAACTTTATTCCATATTTGCTTGACGCTTTCCTAATGTTTTCAAGAACATTTGCAAAGCTCCTTTACGATTTGACCAAATTTTCTCCAAAGAGTTTCTAACTTTCTGCTTAAAGTCTTTCAATGCGAAAGCTCTTCCCATGACGTGTAAAATTGTCTGACGTTAGCCAGAGTAAAATAACACAAGTCTTATTGGGCCAGGAAAGAGTTAACTTAACCAAAGAATAAACACTAAAGACGCGGTCAGACAATTGAGTTCTACCTTTTGTGCTTATATTCCTTTAGAACTGAAAGTTGTGAAGTTGTAATATTTCCAAAGCTTCCAGGAAACTAATAATGAAGTATTCTTGTTTTTTTAAAAGTCATGTAATCAATGTTCCAACAAAGTTGCTGACTCAAAGGTAGAACACATAACGTAGTTTCCGACTAATTATTGTAAAAACGGTATCCTTTTCTTATCACTAGTTATTCATGGTTAAATGATTGGTTACACGTCAAGTTTAGCCCAGTAGTCTGACTAAATATGCGTTTTAATGTACGCGCATGCGTTTTATAGCCGGATATTTTATAGCATGCGCATGTGCTTGAATCGAACGTTTATAATTTTGCTCTGGCTAACGTTAGACGATTCACATCGTCCAGAGGAGGCTTCACCGACTATACAGAGTAAACCATTTACAGACAGCTCGTTTTTTATTTAGGATAAACAGTTTGGCCTGGTTCCTGCTGAAGTTTATTTCATGCGTAAGATCCAGGATCATCCAGCAGCTATCAAGTTTTTCCACTACCATAAATTGTCAGAAGATAACTTTATTATAATAACTGAAAGACCAGTGAACTCTAAGCATCTGCTTGAGCTAGCTTGTGACGACCTGTTGCCATATTCAGAAGAGCGAGCAAGAGGAATTGTACGTCGAGTAGCGAGCGTACTTAAAGCCATGGAGAAGAAAGGATTTGTACACCGAGATGTTAAATTAGATAACATTTTGTACAATTATGACAGCCATGATGTCAAACTGATTGACTTTGGGATGGCAAGGAAATTCAAACCTTTGCAATGATTCCACGAAAAAGTTGGTAAGTATGTTTGATAAATTTTAAAAGTGGCTGTTCACAGTGATATCTTAATGGCAGAAACTCAAACCTTTCAAAAATTTAGAGTGCTTGACGCACGTGGTGGAAACTGTTTGGTGAGCTGCAAATTGATATTTTACAGTACAAACTTATCATTTTGGATATATTTTCATGAAAAATACGGTATTGGAAAACAATTTACACTTTACCTTCCTTGGTAAAATTTTCATCTCTTATTTCAATACCTTAGAAAAAAATTTTATAACATATTTCCTCCATTTACAGAAAAGATTACTATATATGCAGCGCTTAAGCACGTAAATAAAGCCTCTAGTTTTGCTTAGCTGAGAATGTTATTTAAAAAAGTAATCTTAAAATAGTTATGATGGCTTCAAAGCGTTTTATTATAATATGCATTCTGTCATATTCCATAAGAGATATATTCCATCATAAGAGAGATGATAGATCGTCAAGCTGTATATTCGGTAAATGATTTGTGAGCCCCAGACGGGGATCGAACACGCAACCTTCTGATGACCGGTGAGACGCTCTAACCATTGAGCTACCAAGACTCAGATGGTGAGCTAGGTGCAAGTTCGTATCGTGATTTATATTTTAATAATTTCATTTGGAAATACGAAACCTCGTCTAAATATTTTGAGCCTGCAACTCAATTTTTAAAATTCGAAACACGCTAAGATTTCTGTTTAAAATGATACAAAAATTTTATGAAAAGGAATACAAGTGGTAAAGTGCTGATAGAAACATCCAAGCTTTTGTAATTTTTATCCTTGGAATAAAAGTTTAGTACTTGGAATTTCTTTCTTGATTTATTTTAACTATAATTTATTTCGAAAAGTTTTTAAACAGATTTAGCTTATCTTTTATTGTTTTTCTATATATTATCACGTTTTTAAAAATTGTATTTGTTAATGTATCACATTTAAATACGCAAAACGGTTATTGTTTTCTTTTGTAATTTCCTCATGGATTGTTAATGAATTTTAAAAACATATATATATGTATATGTTTTTAAATATATATATAACTGCATAACATATATATTATAACATATATATTATATTATAACATATTTTATATAATAAAATATATATTATTGTATATAAAAACATATATATACATATATGTGTGTATTATATATATATATATATATGTGTATGTATGTATATTAAAAACATTTATATGTATATTTATGTATGTTTTTGTATATATATATATATATATATATATATATATATATATACATACATATATATATATATAAATACATATTTTTTAATGATAAGTCTTCGTGCTGCTACTCTGAGTTTCACGCTCTTCAGGCAACTAATGAAGTTCCGCTTCGGTTGGCATTTATAATTTCCGGCATACGTGCGATGACTTGTTGGTGGGTACACAGTGATGATGTCACAGTATTCTTTCGTCGGCAAAATTTCTTGACATAAAATTTATTTTCGTGGCGGCATTTAGAGATTATTTCTGTCCGTTTGTTTAATAAATTTCTTTTGTCGGCCTTCGATATCATCAGTTTTTCTTCTAGGCAAAGGTTACATCGTTTTCCTCCAGCTGAGTACGTCTCCGCACGTTTCAAAACTGACCAAATAGATGAAAATGGTATATTTTTCCTTTTTAAGTCCCAAATGTGTTTAGAAAGTTCCGTCTCGTTTGCGTATTTCTCGTTTCGAAAAGATTTCAAATGGTTGTTGTATCGTTGTTTGAAGTTGTTGGCTGTCATTCCTATGTATTGTTTCGTGTTCGTTCCGTCGGTAGTTGTCACGTTGGCCTGGTAAATGATTCCTTCTGCTAAGCCATTTCCTTTCAGAGGGCATTTTTCAGAGGGAATTTTTCCTTTCAGAGGGCATTTTTCAGAGGGAATTTTCCTTTCAGAGGGTATTCATTCCACCAACAAGTCATCCCACATACGCCAACCGAAGCGGAACTTCATTAGTTGCCTGAAGATCGCTGAAGAGCGTGAAACTCAGAGTAGCAGCACGAAGCCTTATCATTAACAATATTAACATCGCTCTACCTCTGTGGTACTGAGCACTCTGTTGTCAATTGAAAAATCTATCATTTATATATATATATATATACATACAATAATATAATATCTAAAAACCGAGCAGGAGTGCTTTATCGGGATTTAAAACACGAGGAGATAGCCGAGTGTTTTAGATCCGATAAAGCACGAACTGCGACTTTTTTAGATGTCTTCAAAAATGAACCTCCTAATACGCTAATTCGCGAAGAAAGTTTGGAAATTTATCTTTTGTAAGCCGAAAAAAAGAACTTCTTCTTCACATATGAAATCACACGTGTCTTTATCACTTATAAAGACCCAACAGGGTTATGATTTTCTTTTGTATTTTCCTCATGAATTATTGCTCTTTTCTGAGAGGATTAGTCTTGCCTTATTTCGCTCTCTCTAATGCCAGACTATTTCACTCATCAAGGGTAGACCTCCAACTGGGAAAGAGTTAACAATCTGAATTAGAACCTTCTCAATCAACTTTTTCCCAGTAGAATACGACTTCTATGATTTAACTCTGGCTAACGCAAGATGATTTTACTCGTCAAGGGGAGACATCTCGTCGGGAAGGAGTTAATGATAAAAAAGTCAAATATTTATATTCACGTGAACATGTTTGATGATTTAGGAACACCGATAAACTGGCCTCCAGAGTATCTTACACTGAAAAAGTTTGATCCACGTAAAGAAACTACGTGGGCTTTGGGAAGTGTGCTCTTTGCTCTGGTAAATGGTTGCAGACCTTATGCTGGAATATCTCATGCCTTGAGTTATCCACTGATGTTCTATAAGGACGTTTCACCAGGTCGGTATTAACTTATTTAATAACAATATGATTATTAATAACAATAATGATATTAAATAATAATAATAAAAATAATAATAAACTGGAGTAGAACTAGCACATCTTCAGCCTGCTACGGGAATGTGAACGCTCCCCCCACCAGAGTCTGGGGTGGCACCTTTGGCATGTGCCAGCAACCACTAAGCCAAGGGTGGATAAGACTCTTCAGCTTCGGATGACAGCTTATCTAAGAGAAAGAAACTCCGAAAATAAGCCAGACATAGGTAGGCAGGACATTGATATCGAAGCCAGTGGTCTCTATAAAACGAGCAGGCTTTGATGAGATGACCGAGGGAATGGCGTCCCTGCCTTGCCAGATGGGTAGACAGGTAGCCAAAAGCCTCAGCCTGCCTGAATTGGCTGGCAGCTCGAAGAGGTGTGGGCATACCCGCTATGTTAGCCCAAGGACCAGAAGGCAATCTGTACAGCAGGCTGATGCCCCTGACCTTGGTTAGTTGCGGATGAAACAGCCTTGAATGCTGAAATAGATAAGCTCTAATCTAACAATAAAACAATAATCAGATTTCACTCTTGCAGTAGCACATTTAAACTCACCTTAAAAGGTTGGAAGTTGGGCTTCGCCTAATATTTTCAAGAACTTTTCTCTACTCTTCGCAGGTACGAAACGACTGAAAAGAAGAAATAAACATTGGTGGACGCTTACGATGTAATGCACGTTACTCCGTGTAGACGTTCTACTTTACGTAATAAGGTTAAGTTTTATGCAGTGTGCTTGGGCCATTGCCCTTTTCAATGTTACAGGGCCGTTGTCCAGCGTCTTTTCGTTGAGTTCAGCGCAAATTAGTGTTGCGGCCAGTGCCTTTCTCGTTGCGTCCGGCACCCTTTACGTTAATGGCAGTGCTCCTGAACAGGCTCCAATCGATTAGTCGTTAATTGCCCGAACACCTTCCGTTTTTGCTGTGTGGTCGCTAATATGTAAATTGTCTGGTAGAATTTCATCCTGAGTGCCAATATTTAGCCAAGGAACCTGTTTGAACCTAGAAGTACATCAGTGGTCCTTCCGTGTGTTAACGCTTCCGCGCTTTGGAATACTTGGTAGTCGATAATGAAATATGCCAAACGCTTGGAGATAAATGGCCAGAAAGATCATGAGGGCCAATACGAAACTACTACTAGAGCAAGTGCCTTTTGTTTATGGAGGTAGTGTAAAGCTCTAGTGACAAGGGTGACGGGGGGAACCACGAGGCAACTTTCTCCCGTCAAGTATTGTACGAAAAAGTCGACCTCCGCGCACCCCGGTTTCCTATGCTATGAATCGTGCCGTTTTTGTGATGATATAATTCGCGAAGCAATCTACGGTGGGTGCGCCCCATGCGCGTTGCAAAGTGTTGAAACATACGGAAGTGATTTATTCGACTTCTAGGTCGATAAGGCTACTTATGAAATCGGCTCTTTTGATTTCAGTACATGGGACCCACTCGACTTCGAACCCAATTCTGTGTTACAAATATAACTGGTAAATTCTTAAGGCAATACGATGTAAATCTTTCTTCATACTACCGACTTTGGCGATGCTGCGTGCGGCTTGACGGTCGGTAAACCACTTAACGTATTATTGTTAGAGTATAGGCAAGAATGACTTCAGTGCGTATTCGACTGCGGACAACTATCTCCAAGTGCCTCTGCCTGCGCTCGTAATTGTCTCATTGTCTACGACATATGTGATCGCCATTTAAGTTCATGTGCGCCCCGCAACCTGATGCGTTGGCGTCTGAATAAACAACGTAATGCGATTAGGTATGGTTGTGGCTGATATCCCGTAATTTCGATTGTTCCAAATTATCCCTCCAGAATTAAATCTCCCTGATACTGTATTCGTCTAAAGTAAATTTTGAGTCCCGGTCTTTTGCTGCCGCTATTGACATACTGCAGTGCCTAGTCATGGGGCAATTGTTTCGCGTGATTGGGCTAGTGGAGATTGTTTTGCTCGTAAATGAGGCTAGTTCTCTTGCCGAGACAGTAAACTAGTGGTCAATTAGCCGCTGAATTGTTTAGAAAACATGACTGATCCTGCTTTCCGTAATCAGGATGGTGCCGTTGGTAGAACTCCACACTAACCCTATTTAAACGATCTTTATAAGGCCCCCTAACTAAACGATCTTTATAAGGCCACCGTTTTTTAAGTTTAATCTGATGTTGTTTGATAGCTTTAGACAATCGTCAAAATTTCTTTTTGTTAACCACCCGTCATCCAGGCAAAGGACTACGTTCGCCCCTTGTAATCGCCAGTATTTTTCGAGAGGCTTCAGGCATTTTGAAAATATGTAAGGCGCCGTGGATAACCCAAAGCGAAGGACGGTAAAGATATAATAGCTAAAGCTTGGCTCGTGGTTCCATTTCCAAGCAAATCCTAGAAACGTTTGGTAATCGGTGTAAATATCAATGTGGTTATAACCGCTATTCAAAACGAAGGAGATCATGTATGAACCTTTTTGGAAATAGGACAGTGCTATTTCCTAGTCCTCGTATTTGATTTTACCTCTTCTTACGTATTTGTGGATGTGTCTGAGGTTTGCAGTCAGCCTCATTTCCCCCGTTCGGTTGTACTGACACTGACTGAGGATTGGTGAGGTAGGTGGTGTGTTGATTTCTAGAACCCTGTCTGAGTCTAATAGTTTGGAAATGGCCTATTAGACGAATTAGATGTGAAGTAAGGCTGATTTATTGTTTCTTTGCGTATTCGATGGAGGGGTTTGTAAGAAGGTGATCTTGTATCCCCCCTGAATTACTGAAAGGACAAATTTAGACGCCCCGATACGTTTTCAAAATCCAATGTTACTTTTAAGACTGCCATTTACTTTAGCTGATACAGGCCGTAATTCACGCTCATAATTTTCATATACCTCAGAAATGTACTGGAGTAGGTTGTCGTTGGGTTCTTCACTTTCGAGTAGATCCTCCTTCGCTAGTATATCCTCCTGCTCCTCCTCCTGATCAATTATAATAGGTGGCGTTTGAAAAAGCCAGTCCACTGCGGTTTGGTCGGTAATTAACTGGTCACGGTGATCTGCAGTATTTAGCCCAGTGTCCGAGACGTTGGGATCTGTGACATCGTTGTTCATTTGAACTAAACTCTGTAAGGCCTTACTCTCGAAATATAACGCAGTATCAGGGCTTAGAGGGCAAATGTGTCGGTTCGGCGTTGCGATCGATCGGGGTGGGAGGGTGGGTTGGTAACCACCTGCCTTAAATTGGCATGCGTGAGAGAATGCCAGAATGTCTGGCTTCGCGTTTACATAATGATAATGGACCAATAGAAAATAGGGGTGTGGTCCTTTGTGGCAAAAAAATGCAGATTCTTTAAGATCGCAAGGAAATGCAAATTGGCTTGCATACCAGCGGAAAATACATTGTCTGTCAGTCTGCACGCCTACCGCGCGAGAGTCTTGGTACCAGGCACGCGGGGTATGTACACGTCTTGTTTTATACTTGATTCTACTCTGTGAGTCACTATGCGACGGTAAAGGCTTAAAAACTAATTAGTCTAATTTGCAAAATTAGTTATCCATAGAAGATATTTTGATTTAAAAATTACCAGTGAGCTCGATTTCCATATCTAGACTGCTAACTCCCAGTCATTCGCCCAGGCAAAAAGTGAAGCCAAGATGGCCGCCCTTGGAGAGAATTTTGTACGTCAGTTTCAGTCCTCTTTGTGGTCTTGTACGTCAGTTCCAGTCCTTCGCACGACTTTATTCTTTAGTTTTTGTTTGGTTCGGCTTTGAAAACATTCACAACCATGGAAAAAGTATTCAGACGAAATATTAGTGGATCAGTTTTACATATTCGAATATTTAAAAGCATTCTTTTTACACGTCAATACATTTTGAATAAGAATTGTACTACATTGCGCGAAGATGGTAAAC
>JASJOG010000509.1:0-138289 GCA_030142905.1 Heliopora coerulea
GTTTGACAAAACATTTTTGCCAAAGAAATATTAACCATTGTAAAATAATCCTTTATTATATGGCTAAGCTTGCTTTGCGGTCTGTACGCAAAACAGCGCACGCTCATTGGCTGCTAACCGAAGATCTTGGACTGATCTTATTCAAAGGTCGTAGATCTAGTTTATAAAGTACTGTTTGTAGTTAACATCTGCTAGCGACAACGTGAGGGTGGAAAAAGAGTAGGGTTTATCCATCTCACTGTAAACCCAGAAAAATTTGAAATCAATTCTGAGGAAAAACATTGAATAAAGTAAAACGAGTTGTTTTTCTTAAGGCAGGGGAAGCAGGGTACTTGTAGTGGGGAACGGAGTACACCTAATTTTGTTACCAGTCTCTGCCACCGCCCTTAACTGGTAGAGAGTTTGCGAGCGTGCTTCTCCCAAGAAATTGAGCGGAAAGCTGGCAACCAGACGAGACCATGGACAAGACAACTTCCCAGTTTCCGTAATGGTTTTCCAACATGGCAGCTGCGAGGAATTAATTGTGCTAAGGAACCCTTGTCCATTCACATCTGAAAGGATCGTCCCTGACGTGCACGAAATTTTAGTATGCTTTATTGCGAAACATCTGTAAAACTGTAAAAACTACTTTCATACAATTTCTTTCCTATTAGCTAAATATTTAGAACTTATACTAGTGGGAAACGCGGTACAGTAGCGGGGGAAAGGCGATACAATGTACGGTGTACGGCCTTAAGAAAAACACTGTAAAACTGCTCATGCTTCTGGAATTTCGATGTCACCTCCCGGCAAAGTATGATAGAAAAAGTGCATGTTTTGCTTGTCTTTTGGCTTGTACTTGAGTTTGTGTCCTTGATTTTAGTCTTTTACTTGCTCATGCCAACATGAAGGCTTTGGAAATAAAGCCCCTGAAAGCTTACTGTGCGCATGATTGGCCCATCTGCCATATCATTGATATCTTAAAGGTACTTCAATCAGCCTTGACGAGAAAACGAGTTATTCTTTTAGATGCTGATTCAGTCATGATTTCACGGACGAATACGAAGTACACGATGTGGCAGGGTTGCTGAAAGAATACTTTCGCGAACTACCTGATCCACTGATGACTGAGGACGCTTATCCACACTTCATTACAGCAAGTATGTAATCTTTTTGTACTTGTGCTCTCTGGGATTGATAAAAAATTTTTTATTGTTAGAGTACGCTAAACATGCTCCATTTGTATAATAAAAAGATAGCAACAGACTTTCTGTCGTCAAAACATAATATTATTCTCCTTCCGACTTCTCTCAGTCCTGGTTTCTATTTGCATTGTGATATTTTGTTTGAGCATATCACATATTTAGTATCATGTAGTGGATGACATTAGTACAATTTCCAAACAGCATTTGACATAAAGTTTAAATTGGAAAGGAGAGTAGGATCTTTTATATATGCTATTCGACAAGTTTTTGACTTCGAAATCGTTTGTAAAAGTCTTGTTGTTGTAGCCAGAGTTCGGACGATTGATTTATTTTCAGCTGATTTTATTCTTGTGTATTTTTGAAGGTAACTATGTGATCAGTGTAACATTCTTGTGTTTTTAACAAAAATTTACTGAACAGAGCCCCTTAAATCAATCCAAACCTTTTCTTCTTACATGGTTAACGTTACCCACAACAAATTTTAAATATAAAATCGCATTGCTTTCAGGTTTTTCCCCAGATCACAGTACAAAAATGTATACGTATAAAGGGAGTCTTGGTCGTTTACCGGACGTCAATCGTAATACTTTAAAAGCTGTCATTGGTCACCTAACAAGTAAGTAGCTGTACGCCGCAAATATGAACCGGATCAAATTGTTCTTTTGTTGTGTAAATAGTAGAATAGGCCATTTCTGAATTGAATATTGTTATTTGTCTCGTTTGAATCGAGGCGAAGTTCAAGCCTGTCATATACCGTAAAGATGCGCCTTCACTCACGTGCAAATAAAACTCATTTTCATACTAAAGGTTTTGGACAGGGCTTCGTTTTAAAGAGAGAAAGTCTTGTGGTTTATTTCAACAACAGTACGATAATACTGTGATCATTCACTTGTTGCAGCTGGCAAAAAGGTGACAAGTCGTTCCCAAAACTTTCACCTCGAGTTATAAATTGCAATTGAGTTACCTTTACAGTTAACTATGTGGCAAGGAAGGTACAAGATGAAGGTTACAGGAACTATTAGTCTATTAATGGTTAATTCTTTCGTTGCAACTACACGGTCTATCTGACGGCAGTTTCTGTGTCCTATCCGCAACTGCATACCTTCTTCAGTTTTGCTATGAATTGCCAAGTGCCCTTTCGTTCGTCACACGATCCGACAATCTCATTCGTTTCCATGCATCACCACAACGCCAGCTCACATCTTTCCAATATTCTTGTGTCTGCTTTCTTCATAGTCCCTTGTTTCAGAACTATACAGAAGCAACTTCCAAATCAATGTCTCCATTTCTTCATACTTTTAGAACTCGGTTAAGGTTTACTTTGTGAAGTACTTTGCTGTTAACAAAAGTTCTAATCTTGTTCGTAAATAGTTCTAATTGAAAATCGTTACTTGTAACATTTACATGTAACAGGAATCGGCAAGGTGGGATATGGACAAACAAATAAGGAGGATAAACTCACTCCTCTAAAACTGGGCAAATAATTTGACGAACAAAAGAGGAAACAGGATTGCAACCATTTAGAGGGGAAAAGCAAACATGACAAAAAAGAAAAAAACTAGACCTAAGAAAACCTATGTCTCAAAAACTTGTGTCATTGTCTTTTGGTATCCCTTGATCCAGCAACAACATAGTGTCTTGTTTAGCATTTAAACCTTGTCCAAACCAGTGAAAATTCGCCATTTTCGTGCTTTGAAAATGGCCAAATGTGATCGCAATTTGACACAAGCGTAAATTGAAATGGTCGTGCTCGTCCACTTCTATGATTTGGTAGCTGTATTTTTAAATTTTTCATTTATATGAGGCCCTAACTTCGCCAAGCGCGCACTGTAGTCTTGGAAAAAAATGGTATCCAAACTTAAACACAATCAAACCTGCTGCAAGTCGGTGCAAGTTTGTGCACTTCACTTGAAGTTGATCACCAAAGGAGGAGCAATGTGAACCTTTCGCGGATTTGCATTCTCGTGTAGCTGAGATTTAAGATCAGACTTGGTGACCAGAATTTGTTGTTATCTTTATTTCATCTATTAGCTTAGTTTTCGTATTGTTTGTCACCTGATTCTCAATTTTTCACAAGACTGGCGCTAGCCCAAGATAGATTCCCAGGTGGTATCGCGGTGAAACCTCTTTTACATAGGTGTCAAATTTGTTTTTGAGGGCCTTCTCGTTTTCTTGAATGAAATATCCCAAGTGGTTAATCCATGCTTCAGTTAGGGCCTGTTCACATAAGGACCGAATTATCTCGGTGGGTAGAGATAACTCGGGGGATAGGGTCTAAGTTGTCCCAGTTTCACATGATGAAATGGAACAACTGAGATATCCCTGTTCTCAGAGGTAACTGTAGGCTATGTAGCCCCACCTCTTCACAAAATGACTGACCGAAGGGAGTTGATTTTGTTGCGGGATCTATAATTATAATCACTGTTATTGTTTTGATCCAACTACTCGGACTTTTGGTACGATATAGCGTTAGCTTGGAATATAAAAGAATATATCACGTAATGCAGGTACCAATGGAGATTAATTCTATGACAGGAGGAATTTGAGCCGACGACGACAAAGGCTCTGGAAGGTGCACGGTCGAATAGTTAGCTGGTGGCAACACTTAATTTACGGAATTTTACATGAAGAAGAGTGGGAAAAAACAAAACAAAACAAAACAAACAAAAAAAAAAAAAAAAAACTTGCACATGCCTCGTCAAGCATCCGTGAAACCGGCCGACCCCATCGACCCAAACCCTAAACCCCATCCCCCGCCGCAGCTGAAACTCCTTCCACGTCCGCCATGTTGTTTTGAAGTAATTTTGACATACGCATGCGTAATTGTGTCAAAGTTAATCCTACCTCCCGAGGTAACTCAGGTGGAAGCTTTCATATGGAACCAAGGATATCTTGCGCCCCAGGGTTACCCTACCCTAGAGACCGAGATATTAGGAGATGTATAGAAGACAGGGACATTTCGGGACCCGAAATATCCCCACCTACCGAGATATCTCGCCTCATGTGAACAATGCTTTAGGAAACGATGTAGTGTGTCGTCAAAAGATGGAAATATTAAGCAACACCGCTTGTGCTTGAACTTTTGGTTTACAGTAACTTGTGATTCCGATTTCAATACACGAGTCTATGAGCAGTCGGCAGCTCGAGTTAATAAACTTAATTATGTAATAATCTTACCACATTTGCAAGGTTTCATGACGTAAAGTACTATATTTTTAACCCGGAGAAGCTCTACGGTATCGCGTTAGTTATCACCCAAGTCTGTAACACAGGCACGAAGGGTTGAACACGCTGACGTCTGCTAACGACATAGCGGAAAGCATATGTTCACACAGACTATTACAAAAATTGAACCGCTTCCAGTAGCGAACCAGCAATTAGAACGGTACGATTTTATACCATTTCTTTGATGTGTGAACAGAATTTCAGGGCCAAGAATTAGACTTGATACCGATACGCATGCGTATTTCATTGTTTATCAAACCAGGCCATTACAAAAACGAACAACTCGATGTCAGACATGAATCCTTAGGCTCTTCTAATTTGTGTATAGTTATGTCTTGTACATACGGCCCCTTGGAAAACAGACAAATTCGTTCTGAAGGGTTACCGTTTTAAAATAAGCTTAAATAAATAAATAAATAAATAACAAGAATTCTTTCTATGACAGTGGAGAGGAATGATAGTGTATCGGTGTAGACACGACATTTGGAATTTACGAAAAACTTTAAAGTAGCTGTATTGTTCAATTCAGCAATACGAAAACCTTCTGCGCTACCCATTCACCGTCAAACATTCGTAGCGTCAATCAGACGTCCTAAACGTATTTGGCGACTTCACCGACAAGCCTGGGTAACCGCATAAACTTATCGCTAATTTCTAACAGCCTGTGCACTGTGTGTTTTATGTCTGGCTGTAATACTAAATATTTACGTTGCTACGTCTTCGATTCTTTTTCATAACCTGATGGAAAGAGTTTGAAAAAGAGTCTGTTTTTTTTTTCTTTCAGAGTCAAAGCGCATTCATCCAAAAATTTGATGAAAGTGGAGAATATTTCACTCATTTTTGGACCAACCCTGATGTCAAACAAACAGGCAAAGTTTACTAACCATTAGTTTCTTGTAACTAATTGGTAAAAATCGTGGTTGGAATAATACTTAAGGAGACCAATGTCATCTTTTGCACAAGAACATCTTTAAGCGTAGTAACTGTATGCGCTTTCTTTCATTTTGAATTGACTACCTGAAATTTTAAATCTGTTGAAAAATTCTCAGATCACTGCAGAACACTTTTCTAATTTAAACACGGTTTTCAAATACGTTGATACCATGGTGACTGGTAATTTGCGATAAAGTAAGAGAAAGTGAAGATGAAGTATACGCACTAAAGAGGTATACACAGTTACCAACGACTGTTGGACCGTTTAGTTCTTAAAAGAACTGTATGAAACTTAGAGAGAGGTAAAATACCACGTAAAGAGTAGGCCCAAAGAATTAAGAGCACGATGCATTTCGGCAGACCATTTATCAAGCGCTATACATCTGCTGTCTAATTGTTTTAGATGAATTTTTAATACTTGCGTTCAAGTTCTGTGCGAAATTCTAAGAATTTATTCCTAAGTTCTCGTTTCTATAAGCAGTGGCGTGGCTAGGGGGGGGGGGGGACCTGGGCTGGCCTGTGCCCCCAAAATTTTCAGTTACCTTAAAGTTCTCTTATACTGACAATTTTTATCGCTACCAGGTCCAAGAAGTTAAACTTTAACGAGTTTTGCAGGCATTCGGGTGATACGATTTTGCAGGCATGTGCGTGATATTTTCCAGTAAGGTTTGCTTTTCTAATTAGATGGTTCGCCTTAAAGCTCGATCTGACGTATTAAACTCGTATTTCTAGACCTTTTTGCCACTGCATGGTATTTTCTGTCTAAAATGAATTTCACGTTGCTCAAGTTTTTTCGAGGCAAGTTATATGTGGGAAGAAAAACTTGTTCCTCGCTACTTTAATATCTGATAAATCTTTCAGCGAAAAAGGACAATTTTTAGAGAGATATTTTGATTAAAGGTTTATCAAAGCATTACAAAGGCATAATGTAATAAGAACAAGTTGCTGACATGGCCATCTTAAAAATTTCATAGTTCTTTTTCCAGAAAGTCAAAACTTTCCAAACTAAGACAGCTTATACGATGGTTGAGTGCTGTTCAAACAGTTTTGAGTAAAACAGGAAAAGTTTAATGGTCGCACTCCGCCAAAAAATAGAGAAGATGAGATACTAACATTTCGAGTGAAAACCTTTCTTCAAGGCAACATTTGAGGTGATACCAAAAAAAAAGGTGGAGGGAGCGTCAACCAAGGATGATTGCTATCAGTGATCTGATAGTTAACTGTCATATTGCAAATTTGCCACCTAGTAAACTCAGGCTAGAACTTGTCTTAAATACCAAATAATAATCTAAGGTGTATTCAGATTATAAAAGAGAAACGATATCGTCGTGTGCAGCGAAATTTAAAATTATTGACGTCAACGTTATATGTTCGTTACTTCCCGTGATTTGCAATCGCGGCCAATTACCCTTGTTATAATTGTAGTCACTGCAGTACATGGTTCTTGTCGAGGCTGATAGTCTATTTAATCAGTAATAATGTATAAGCAGGTCGTCAACATTTGTTTAAAAATGTGAACAGATTTAGGATCACGTCAATGTCGGACCAAACTCTTCTCACGTTGGTTATACATGTTTTGAATTGTGTACACAGGCCTTCAGGACTTATATTTCAATTGCCAACAAATCGACGTTTTTGTATAATTTTACTGAACGTGGTTCTTTTTTTTCTTTGGTAATCATAGAAGTTTTTGATTTGTTTAGATGGGGACTATGGATACGAGCACAATCAACCAAGAATTTACCGTGATTAGTGATTTTATTGAGTTCTACAAATGGCTCTTTGATGTAAGTGACTTCTTTGGCAAACTTTTCCAACTGAATTTTTCGGCGTTCTCTTTAGATCTCCGGTTTGTGTTCTAATTGTTCGATTATTGTCTTAGGTTGGTGCCGAGGAGGAAATGAAAGATCAGGTTTGTTCCTGTGTGTTTAATATTGCATATATATGGACCATATTTTCTCAATTTTTCTTCCTGGAGACTTTTTTTCCCCCGTGTGTCTGGACAGGGGTCTTATTAGAAGGGGAGCTAAATGGAGGCTGGGTCTTAGTAAATTTTCGTGTTCTTTAGAAATTCATAATTATGTAAATAAATATATATTTATTCATAATAATATAAATAAATTATGTTGACTTGACGCTTAAATGTACCGACTTTCAATTGAACGATTGTGTTTCTTCATAGAACGTCCTCGCTTAGTAAATACAACTGCTTTTTAAGAGCAAAACTACCTCCATCAAGAGTGGTGGCTTAATACAGACCGGGGACTTTTTTTTATGTTTTTTTTGTCCTTCAGACCTGGGGGCTTATTATAAGGAAGGAGGGCTAAAAAAAGCTGGGCGCTAAATAGAGGAAATACGGTACCCATATATGCTAGCCCCATAAATATTTTCACGAATTTAATGATAGTTTCACAGCAATGACAACGAATATGTTGATGACAATACCAATCGGAGTCACGCTACCTTTAAGTGCTTTATTACTGTAAGTTGGGGCAAATGACCTGATGCCTTTCCTTTGCCCTCAGCCCAGCCTAGTGTATGTGTTCCTGCTAATCCGTAGACGGTCACCTGTGGTTACTCATTCTTGAGTTACCGATTGTTTTCAGTATCTATTATTGAATACTAAGTCGATTGGGCTTTCGTAGGAGTCATTGTGTACTTACATCTTTTTGTTAAATGTTGAATGTATCGATAAAAATTATTATTGTGGCTTACCTGGCCTGTTACACAACTAAGAGGATATATTGTAGGAGTTGATCTCACCTCCCATATATGTAGAAAATTTCATTTCGTCCCAATAAAACGTTGAAATTTCCCGTGAAAATTGTACTAGAAAATGGATTTTTGGAGTGGTCTCAGATCTGGAAAATAGATTTTGCCTCACTTTCAGGAATCCTGGATACCCTTAAATCGTATCTTGTTTAATTTTTATAGATGTTGGTTTTCCTTTTCGAGTTTATTTTGTCCAACTTAATTAGTATTCTGGTTTTATTTCAGAAAATTGAAGAGGCCATGAAAAAAATGTTAAAATTATCCTTAAAGGTTAGTATATATTAAATATATTAATCTTAAAGTGCGACTATGCTATTTTATTCCTGGTTTGAAAATTAAGTGCGAGATATATATATTACACAGAGCCGAAATTAGTGTGGTGGAAGATTGACATATGGTTCTTTGTAATAATTTATTGTTAAGTTAAACGAAACCTTGCAAACCTCAGCATGACAACCTAGTTCAACAGTAATTACAGAACAAGGCTGATTCTTAGATGAACTTCTATTTTTTCGCAGAGCGACTTTTTTTTTCTGTCTCATGAGCTCTTAGGCGGTCACATGAAGTTATAAGATAGATGAATGATCGTCAAGCTCTATACTCAGAAAAATGATATCTGAGCCCCAGACGGGGATCGAACCCGCAACCTTCTGATGACCGATGAGATGCTCTAACCATGGAGCTACCAAGACTCAGACGGTGAGCTAAGGTGCAAGTTCGACATATATGTGTGACCTAAGCGGAAGCCACTATATGTTGATAATGATCGAGAGCTTGGATATATCTTAAGATATATCTTAAGATATATCCAAGCTCTCACTTCCAAAACATAAACTGCATATGAAGTTTTGCTTGCTTCCATATGTCTTTCTATTTTTAGAACTCTCTCCTCGAATTCAACGAACTGACGTTGGACGTGTATTCGATCGACAAGAGGCAGGAAAGCTCTCGCATTACGGTAAATGCCAACACATAACCTTCGTTCATTTCTGTGTAGTTTTAGTTCTTTTTTTTCTGATTTTTGTACTTATTTGATTTGTTCATAATTTTGCTGAATTCAAATTGGAATCTACCGTTTCGACTTTATTTTCTCCACGGTATTATTGATAATGGCCTAATGGGTAAAAATCCTTACACGGACTGTAATTGTTGGTTTTACTTTTAAAATGGAGTATTAACTTTTTGTTTACTAATGGGACTTTAAAGTGCGTACTTCTATACAGGGTTTACGTGTAGTTGACATGCATATCTAATTTTGGTAAAGAAAGGGTTGAGAGAACATTTTTATACTTTTTTTTTACTTTAGCTGTCTCATCGAACAGGTGTAGTTTTCCCAGACTATAATGAATATTAACTTATTTTCTCTTGATAAGCAATATTTAACACTTTTGTTTCAAAACGGAAATTTTCTTTTGAGACGTCGTCAAATTTATTTGCTTTCTAAACCTTAAAGGTTCTGATTGGGGGATACGTTAAAAATTCTCGAACTGGGGGAAATGAATTAACACGCATGGCAGTCTGAGCAAATGATATAGTCTGAGAGTTTTGGTAAAAGGTAATCATAGAAAAACAAATCCGTGTTCAAAAACAGTTTTACATTGGCGTAAATAACTCGTGGTCTTTGACAGATTTTACCTCTGCCTTTGCTCATTCTTTATTTTTTCACATTACTAGTCTTACTCTTTCCTTCACCTCCTCTCTCCCTTGTTATACTTTTGTAACATTTGAAGTTACTAATGTAAAAGTAACAAATTTAGGGCTGACGGGAAAAGTGCTGTTTTATTTCAGGTCTATTCTTCCTCGAAAGCAAGTCAAATATGCCAAGAACTCGTCTCTAAAAGAGCAATGGCTCCAGATGGAAACTGGGCATTATTTCAAGTTGTAAACGGAGAGCTAGGTCGGAAAACAATCTAGATTTTCAATTTTATCCTAACTACACGTTTGATTCTGTCCGCTTTTCCAAACGACGTATACTCCCTTGGATGAAGGCATAGGTAGCATAGAAGATCTAGTTTAAAACGTGGATTTGGCGATAAGCATAGGTTAGAGAATCTGGTTTGATTAAATTTTTTTTCTGAGACTTTATGGTTTAGTTTACCTGATTCATCTTTTCTGAACAAGTTCAAAGTTTCTGAACCTGCGAAACGTTCTCTCTGCCATTTGCCTTTAGATATTACCGAATGCTTTTTGCCCATCCGCGCTTTCCTCGTTGGGAAATCATTATTCACTTTTTATTTTCCTGACTTTCAACGTTCACTAAAATCCAACTTTGTCATCTTGCAAAGCAGCCTCTCTCGCCTGCTAGACGACGTGTGGCACCCACTAACCAGATATCTAAAGTTTGAATATTGAAGTTTGTGCTTGTCTAAAATTAACGTTTTCTTGTAAGGTAAAATGTGAAATTTAAGAAAGTGAAACTTTAAGAAAGAGAAAAAAAGTTTTTTCCAAACTTATTTCCGACATTCCACGAGCCGAAAAATAGCAAACTTTCTAAATCTTTTGCGGATTTCATCGAAATTTTTACAGTTATTACTCAGAGAGTTGTCCGTGTGTTCTTGTTTGCTGTTCAAGAAAGTGCTGTTCAAAAAAGTGCTGTTCAAAAGTAGCGCCGATACTTTGTTTTGTCGCCAGGTTTAACCGAGTTTTAATTGCCCCTAGGGAAGAAAAAACGAAAGGAATGTTATTTTCGTTAGTCCGTCAGAATTTTGCGTATTCTACCAACGCATTAGCCAGAGATCAATAATGTCGGTTGCAAGTATTGTTTCACGATCATGCAGCCTCGTATACCTGAAGGTTGCTTCGAATGCGGGCCAACTCACTAATTTCAAAAGTTATTAAACTATGAGTATTGGAAGTAAAAGGTTATATGTTCTTTCTGATACCTTGGTCTTGAATAATCAAATTTCAGAACCCTGTGAGAGAATGTTTGGAAAACTTTAACCAGTACCTGTAATTTATTTCTGACCATAAACTTTAATTTTCACCTTAACCCTTTTTTATTCCGTTACTAACTTGAGAAAGTGCTATGAAGGAAACACAACCCTGAGATGGCAATGAGACGTTAACCATTTATAAAACTGAGAGGTTGAAAGAAATGGACTGCAGGAAGTAACCTCGAGCCTGTTAAAAATGAATAAGTGGCAAGAATTGAATCACAAAAAAGGCTTTTTTAGAGTGTTTATTAAGGTGGCTCCGTACACTTTATTTTTACATGTTGAGACATGGATGGTCTTCATTTATGGACATTTCTATTTTCAGAGTAACTATAAGTTCATTACGGAGTGTACCTCGAATTATACTGTTCGGGGGATTTTTCTATAAAAATCGGTATCAGGGTAGAAATTTCACTGCACAATAACACAGCAATATATTGGGGGAGGCAGTCAAGATGTATTTAGTCAACAAATATTTATGGATTTTGAGAAACTGACTTTTACACAGACTTCAAAAAACTAAGTATGTCATTACAATTACCCTGTTTTGCTTTTTGGGGGTTTGTTTTGAGGGGGAGGAGATAAAGTTATAATGGAATTAACTAGAGCAAACACCACAAAATTTAATACATTGATGCTGACAGTGGTATCGTGATAGAATAGCAGGCCTCGACCGGATCATGATCGGTGCATGCGTGCTGACTCATTTATTTACCAATTCCCTGCAAACAGATTACCCCAGGGAGCAACCCTAGATAAATATAATTGCAAAATTTTCCTGTAGTAACAACTTGCAAACCATCGTAGGAGTATTGATCAATTGGCAAACTGTTTACATTAACTCTGTTTTGATACATTAATTTTAGAACGACCATTTCAAGCTACTGAAAAGGTACTTTCCACAGTGATTGAAACTGGAAAATACAAGCAGCTTAGCAAGGACAGTTGCTTAATCGTAAAGGAAAATTATGTTTCGGATAATATGAAAGCTTACGTAAGTAACGTCTCAATACATACCAAATACCTTTATAGTAAGTTAGGGTCAACACGATGCACTAACTGTACAACCTACGACTTAGGTCGAATTGACAGTTGAAATGGTAGGATGTGTCGACAATGTAAATTTTTTATAAAGATTTTGTTTAAAGACTGGATGACGTACAGCCCCAAAAAATGATGAGATCGCATAGTACGCCTGGTTCATTTGCTGTTAGCTTTTACAGATGAAATTTATGAGATCTCGTTTCGACAAGAACCATCCTCGAACAGTGGAAGATGACATCCGAGTGAAGTTGTGATCTACTCGCCACGTTTATTACCTCGAGTGTCACGAGATCGTCAAGCTTGGTTTGCGCGTAGTTGATACGTCATATATCTGTCGTCTGTTGTGCAAATTACTGATGGTCAATCTGGTTTAGCATGCGTTTTGTTTATATAACTTCTTCTGTAGTGAAAGGTGAATGCGATCCGGCAATGGCACAATAATTGCTCTATTGTTTTAACTTTAATTTTTGTAAATCAGCAGTAACCCTTACGCCCATGTCTACTTGCATGGCTTGCGATGTTTTTTACACTCGAAGATCAAGCTATCTTGACCATAGATTCCGCAGCGGAACGAGTGAAATAGAATGGATCAGTTGGTCAAGATGCCGTGTCTTAGCCAGTCTTCCTAGATTCATACAGGCTGCCAATCTTACGTTAATACCGCTCCAAGACCTAACCTTGAAGGATCAGTGAGGATTTTGACGTCCATATCTCAATCAAAGAAGCCATGATTAGTTTTCATGTGATGAATTTTTTAAATTCACGCCTTGTTTTATTCTGGTACTCGTCATTGTAACAATCACTGATCTCATGTTCCACTGAATGAAGAATTTCATTCAAGAACGAACAGTGAGGACAAAATTTTGTTAAACAGCGAACCATTCCCAGCACCCCTATTTACAATTTTGCATTAGAGTTGACATGTTGACATGCAACTGCTATTCGCCTATTTGCTGTTGAGCTTTAACCGATGAACGATACTACTGAAATTAAGGTGTCGTTGGATGTTTTAGAGATGTGGGGTGAATTTCGTTCTCCTACGCGTTCCAGTGGAACAAAAGGTTCTTGCAGTTGTTTATATGTTCTTGATATTCAAAATTGTCTGAAATTCAACGATGGCACATGTTTCAGATTGACTATTTGGAAGACTGTGAGCAGCTTGAAGAGAAGTTTGGTGTGCAAGTGTTATGTTGTCCATGACATCCACAGTCTGTCGGGATGTTGGAACTCAGAAATAGAGAACTTGATTTTCAAGTGGCACATTTTCTGCTTTCATGAAGTACAAACGCTGAAAAGGTTTTTGCATTGAATGTTCAAAACGATATTGCATATTTGCAAAGCATCGTCCATAGGCAATAAATATCTCTTGAAATTTTCTTGGTCGAATATACAGAAACACGGGCAGACAGATGGACGGAAAAGACGGATTGACAGACAGACAGATAAACAGGCAGTTTGACAGATATGTGCATATACAAGCAAAGGTTGTTCCATTAGTCTTGAACATTCTGTTGGATTTCATGGCTTTTTCCTCCTAATTTGAGTTAATTCCTAAAGCTCTATCCCAAAAGCCGTTAAGTATGTCAGTGGCAGTTGATTAGAAAGTTACGAAAATCGGCAATGATGATTTTAACATGAATATCTTACATTTACCGAACTCACGTTCCCATAGTTTGGGACTTATGAATTTGTAAAACACTGCATAAATTCGTTTTTAGCTGCTAAATATTTTCTAACGGGCTCAGAATGACAGGTAACTGCATCTCTTATTCTTCATTTTTGGGCTGCGATCTGATTTCTGGCGATTGTATTCGACGACTATACCCAGTTTTCCCTGGGAACCCTGCCTAGACGTAACGCGTCCGACTGATTTTTACAATAATTGTATTTATGGTGTTTAACATTTCAGGGTTTTCAAGATCCTGTATCGTTGACTGCGGCGGGCACATTCCAAACAATGAAAGAGGCGAAGAAGAAGGACAGTTGGAAAAAATTATTTATAAAACTTGAAAAAGGATTCCTTTCTGTACATAAGAACGCTAAGGTAGTTTTCTTTTTTTTTTTTTTTTTTTGTTTTTTTTTTTTAGGTTTTTTTGTGATAGCGTTTTGAAACAGTACCTGTGAATTTGGTGGCATATCCCTGTTTCGTGACAATTCCTTTTTTGCTTTGCGGTTGGTTGGTATGGTTTATTCAAGTCAATATATAGCAGCCAGAAGGCTGAATTGCATATTTTAAACTAATTACAACCAATTTAAGAATATTCTAAAATTTACTAATGAAATTATTTACTAATGAAATTATTTACAAATGCAATTTAAAAACGATGTAAGAAAAGAAAACATTGATTCTCAATTGCATCACATGCTAATACTAATTCAAATACCGAACGTGGCCTTGACTAAGTATTTTCAAACCGGTTTGTACTATACTGGGACAAATCGAAGGATCGTGGATGTCTTAACATATAAGTAGACTCACATGGAGGCTATTAAAAGATTTTGAAGGCGGTGGTCTTCATTATTTACAATGGAGTTAAATGATGTTTTACACATATTATCGTGGTGGATGACTGACTCATTAATGTTCGTAGTTTTTAGTGTGTCTTGGTAGTTAAGATTTGAGTAAATTAATTGAAATACCCTTTCTCTGTACTCATTCGAATTCTTACATTAATTATCTTCAGATTATATGACGGAACACGGGTACAGTGTAATCCAGGACGATCAAAACCAGTGTAAAACAGTCCTAAATCTTTCTTGCTACGTTAGCTCTTAAATTGTACGCAGAAATATAACTTCTTGAAGGCTTTTTTAATAACCTCGTTTATATGAACAATCCATGTCAGTTTACTTTTAATATTAAGTCTCTGTAACTTTGCACTATATACAATCTCTAATTCTTCGCCATTCAAAGAGATTGGTGAATATTCCTGTTGGTTCCTTTAAACGATATATGCAATTCTTTGTATTTGCCGGTATTTCACTGGTCTCTATTGTTTGTAGACCATTGCACCAGTTCATCGGCATAAAATTGGGTATTACTAACCTCGCCTTTTTTGGCTATTTCTGATACTGTCGTACCATTAACATGTTTCCACAGGTCCGTCTCACTAACGAAATCATTCATCATAATAAAAACCCTCAGCTTTGTTCCGTGAGGAACACCAGAGGGGGCTGAGCCCCACTCCGAGAAGAAACCTTATGCCAGTTTGATTTTGTGAGAGCAATTTGTTAAAAGAATGGTCATCCAATTGATTATGTTCTTTGGCTTATCAAGCATACATAATTTATTTGTAAGTATGCTATGGTCGTTTAAATCCAAGGCTTTGCGATAGTCAAACAAGAGTATTCTCACAGTGGAACCATATTTATTCGTAGCCTTGGACCAGTGATGCATCATGTTCAATAATGCCTATGTAATTGAGGACGGTGGAACTACATCGTACAGACTTGGATCTAGCCCCTTAATGTGGTCTTACACAAAGAAAATTTTTTATTGATATTTTAAATAAAATGAAAATCTAGCTATATTTTGTTGTTTAGAGGGGTTACCCAACTATAAAAATTTTTTTTTTGATCAATTGTTTCCATGGTAACCGAGATACACTACCTCCCATGAAGAAAAGAGGGTACATTTGTAAACATGATAACTAGACAACAAATGATGGTAGAAATCTGGAATAACTTTTAATTTGTAACTCAGAGCAATGCCTAGGGTGTGAACGAGAATTTCTCTACTATACACAGTATGGCTGTAATCAAGAATAAACTTTTCAAATGCCGAGAATGTGTACAATTGTGTCACTAAAACCCTCATTATTTTGTGGCAATTGAACAGAATTCAATTCTTTTAGTCCATCCCCTAGAGCAAGGCATGTACTATAAGCCTTGAAAGTTTGATAATTTGGCAGTAATCAAGCCATTTTGACAAATTGAGGAAAACAGCTTTAAAGTTAAAGTTTTCAATTATTTCAAGTATTTCTCCAACTTTTGTAATTTCGTAGATTTCACTAAAAATCGATTTTTTCTGAGTGTAAGACCACCTTAATGAAAGCAAAATTCTCGTTGCTAGGGGCGTTGCTAAGGGAAAAATGGAACAAGAGTTCTGGACAATGCTGGATTTCTTGGTTTTTTAGGTATTTCTCGGCAAAACAATTATACAAACAAGATTAAGAAGGGTTTAAAGATTGTATTTCTCCAACTTTTGCAATTTCGTAGATTTCACTCAAAATCGATTTTTTTTTTGTGTGTGTAAGATCACCTTAAGCACAGTAGGCCTGACATATCACTTACTACAAGGTCTTTATCTACTTTCGAGATGCAAGAAATGAGAGAAATGGGCACTAGGTCTTGTTTTAAATTCCATACTGTTTTTTTCTTGATGAAAGGGTTAGATCGTCAAGTTTCCATTGGTAAACATTGCTCTTTAAACAATGTGTTCAAGATCATACTGATAGCAAGAGCAAAAAATACGGCATACTCTCGTAACAGCCAGTTTGGAATTTCTTCAGGGCTATATGATTTGGCAGGGAGGCATCAGTAGCATTAGGCGGACTCTGTTAATTGGCATTAGGAGGTTCAAATTTTGCATGTTATAGTTCTTTAGATGCACTTGCAAGGTCTTCGCAGTTCACAATCTCACCAAACAGCCTATGCCAGGCTATCGCAGTCAAGTATCTTCCCATTTCAGCTTTTGGAGAGGCCCGTTTATGTTCCTTTAATAAGAATTTCCTAGTGTTCGTGGTGTTTTCTCTTATCATTGGTTGGACTACTACATTATTATGATCAGACAAACAAGTGATGAAAAAAATCTTGGGTTTGTCATAATATTTTTGCTTGTTAATTAGCACAATATCCAAAACAGCATCCTCCCGAGAAGGCGTTGTCACAACCTGCGTCAACCGGAAATCTTTTTAAGTTACTGAATGGTTAGTTGAAATTCTTTGCAATAATGATAGCGCAATTCGCATACTTAAACTCAGCGGGTATGAGCGAATTAAATGGGTGCTTTCGAATAGAATTATCGACGGGTCCAGGGGGTTGATACACTGCAACTACTTTCAATTGGGAATAATCCTTCGAAGGCGACTGGTTTTTAACTGATCCCAAAAAATTTCATGATCGTTACAGCATGTCTGTTTGTCGAGTGATCTATATTTAAATTTGTCGTCTTTATTGCAAAGGTACGTGGTGCCACGATAATTTACAATCGCGTCGTTATGATAGGTATATGAATATTAACAACACTGTCAACAACTGTTTCTTTGAACCATGTTTCGGTAATATTAAAGACGGGTTGGTTTTTGTTCCAAAAATGTGTTCCCAAATTTACATCATTTTTCGACACGAGAGACCTAAGATTTGTAACCATTAAAATAGGAGCATAGTGTGTCCTTTGTGCCGGCAGTAAATTATCCTTATGTACAGTTGCTGGATCGTCTTGGCATGGCAAAGCATTTGCGGAAATCAAATTGGTATATTCAGTAGTGTGTTTGGCCTTGTACTAATATCCAAATTTCTTTATTTCTTTATCTTTTTATCTTTTTCTTTCTTTCTTTTCTTCATTCTGTCTTCCTTTCTTTTTTCCCTCTTTCATTTTTCCTTTCCTTTCTATCTCATTGTGTAACTCTTACTTTCTATCTTTATTGGTTTTCACCCAATCTTTCTAATTCTTTTATTCTCACTTTCACTTTCTGTCCCCTTTTTCACCCTTTTTAGAGCAGAGACGAGATTGATAGCTGGCCTGTGAATGAAACAACATTGTATCTTGGTGTAGATAAGGACAAGAAACCACTAACCAGGTGACGCTAAACCTTTCTTTGCCGTTAGTGTGCATTCTTGTACTGGTGTTTGAGATGAATCTTGTCATCCTATTGATTCAGTGCAAGATCGAATCTCGTAACCGTTTATCTCACTCACTTAATCGGTACAAAATGAAAAAGCGAAGGAACAATGTGAGCCAGCGGGCGTCCAGTCGGGCGATCTGATGTAAAGGTTCTCTGTATTTGTAAAGTTGAACTATTTCTCTACTAAATTCGTCTTGTGGTTGAAGTGTGAGGTACGACAATGCCTCCTGCTGTCGCTTACAATTTTGAAGTATATTATTGTTAGCATTTCAGAATCATCCTCAGGGTATTATGAAATGATAACTTCACAATTAACCTACACTACTGAAGTCAACTGAAAAATGTTGACTCGAGCGGGATTTGAACTCGCACCTTCGGGATACCGGTCCGCCGCTCTACCTGTTGAGCTATCGAGTCCACAGGGATTGGAGGCGAGTTTTTATCCAATTTAAGTGCACGAAATATGCTCGCGACAACTTAACGCTATCCATGAGGATAGTGTTTCAATTCTATTTCAGAATCACTTAAATTGGATAAAAACTCGCCTCCAATCCCTGTGGACTCGATAGCTCAGCAGGTAGAGCGGCGGACCGGTATCCCGAAGGTGCGAGTTCAAATCCCGCTCGAGTCAACATTTTTCAGTTGACTTCAGTAGTGTAGGTTAATTGTGAAGTTAGTGTTAGCACAGAAGGAGATATCTTGTGTGACAAACTTGATTTTAATAAATATTATTTTATGAACTTATTTATTTGCTTATTATAAAAATAAAATCTTTTGATTGGTCTTCCTGCTCGGCTCCATCACCATACTTGTCTGGCTTTTATACATGACTGTGGTTTCCTGATACGGGTGCGAAAAGCTAATTCTCAACCCTTAGGTTGGACGTACACTTATTTTAACTGAGAATATTTTTCACAGCTATTAACTATGATAGTCATAGTTGTTATTCCGTGATTAAATTGTGTATCGTAATCGAGAGTGATTGCTGATATCTTTTGTCGTAAACTCAGAAAAATGTTAATAAATAAAAGGGGGAAATGTAACTGAAGATGAAATAAAGGTAACTGTAACGGTGACGGTAAATGAAAGCATATTAATTTTCTGTGCTTCGTCAAACTTGTGGTCATCCTCAGGAATCGACTGAATAGTTGTTATCGATGTAGCATGAACATATGAAAAATTCCACTCACTGAAGAGTGGAGAGACGGACCTTAAATTGTACTATTCCCATAGTTCAGTAACCCAGAATCGTATGCTGATAGAACAGGAATAGTCCTCTGCTTATCGAAGATTCCTCGCAATATTCGCTTATACTGCGAACATTAAAAACATATTGTTTTCGTTCTACATTTACCCTTGACAATATTCGTGTTGTTTTAGATTTGGTTTCACAATCGCTCGATGTGCGAAAGACAATCAGACAATTTACAGGTGATTAAAATTGCGTTCTTGTTTTTAATAGTCAATCAAAAATAGTGATGTATAATTCGTGTACGTAAATGCATATTTTTATGTAACATTTAAAAAACGAGCAGGAGTGCTTTATCGGATTTAAAACACGAGGCGATAACTGAATTTTTCAGATCTAATAAAGCACGTATTGCTAGTTTTTTTAAATGACTTCAAAAACAAACCCCTTAATACGCTAATTCGGATTGAAAGTTAACGTTTTCTAAGCCACAAAAATTTGAGGAGAAAAGTAAGCGTGTTTTTTTCACATTTAAAGACACGACACGATTATGATTTTCTTTTGTGTTTTCCTCCTAAATTACTAATCTCTTTTTTTTTTTGAGGTATATGTACTAAACTATTGCGCGTATTTCGTAGCTGGGTAGCGAATGTGTATAAGTAAAAGGACTTCCATTCATTATTTGGTCAACTAAACGCTGGGTCCATCTAGTTACCTCCGAAGAAGGTGACCTTGATGTCACCTGCTTCTAGCCACCTAAATATGTGTATTTCGAATTTCTTAATTGATGTTTTTAGATATGTTTGTTTTGATGATGAAAGAGAACAGTATAGATGGGTTAGCATTTTTCTTAAGTTAAAGGTAAGGTTATTGCTCCCGTGAGAAGACCACTGTGAAGAGTACAAGAGACAAGAACAGTGGAGAGGAGAGGAGGGGATAGAAAGAAAGAGGATTCAAAGGGAAAAGTATAGGGGAACAGGAAATGGGAGAACAGAGGATGGAAAAGAAAGGGGATGGGAAAAAGCAACTACTGGCGTAGGTTGGGGTATATAGAATGGACCTGCGGTTCGTTCAATGGAAAGCAAAGTAAGATGGAAGAGGAGGTGATCAAACCTTTAGCAGAGGTACGCCATTGTTCGAAGAAAAATGAAAAGGAGTAGTTGGGGAATGAGAGGAAAGAAAAGGAAGGAAGTAAAAATCGCTTGAGTTGGAGGTTAGATTAGATGAGTGTAAGTGAGATTAAATGAGTTGGCTGGAAGATAAATGTGGTAAGCTGAGGTGAGGTAGTTGGAAGTGAGGTCACAGCAGGAATATGGATATTTTTAAGCATCTTTTAAAGGTATACATAGCTGTTTTGACACAGTCTTTAAAGACGTTATGCTATTTTACTGTTATTGTTGATGATAATGATACTGTTGTTACTACTGCTGCCGCTCCTGTTGTTGTGGTCGTTATGTTGATGTCGCTGTTGTTGTTGCTGCTGCTGCTGCTATAGTTCCTACTGGTGTTGGTATTTGCTACTGCTGTTATTGTTGGTGGTGGTGAAATGATGATAATGGTCATGATGATAATGGTCATGATGATAGTGGTGATAGGAATAGCAGTAATTACTGAGGATTAAGTTGAGAGGTAAGGGTTAAACGAAGTGGTAATGTGGTGGATACCGCAGGGGGGTAAGGAGGGGAATAACATGACGTGACATCAAATATGACGTTTTTGGTCTGTGAATGACAATTTGGACGTCGGATTTGAGATAAATTTTAAATTAAGGTTAATTAAGATTTATATGAGGTTAATTAAGATTTTAATCCTTTAAAAACTGGATTAAAAGTTGAAGGTGATCGCGTAGGAAAAATATAATGGAAACGATCAGAAGGGGCCAATTATAATTCGTAGTTGTTGTAATCTTTTCCATAGCCTTGAGCGTGACCGTATTTTGTTTTGAATTTTTTTTAGTACTTCGGCAAAAATTTATGGGAAGATCCAGATCTCGAACCAATTGGGTTTTACGCTGAAGCAATGGTAATTGTAATGTAATCGCGGTCAAGATCAACTGATTATCATCCACAGGGTTCATGTGTTGGGGTGGCCAGTGGGTAACAGTGTCTTTTAAGTGATTACAAAAGGTGGAGGCTGATTTTCAACACTACAAGCCTTCGAGGATAGTTGTTGGGACGTTTGGCAAAAATTAGATTTTTGCAAAGAAAAGTCAAAAATAGCCTTTAGAAATTAACGCCTGTCTCCTTTCGTCTTTACGTTAAAAGGTTTGCCATTGTAATGCATGGTAAAGACATAGGAAATACAACATTGACTCATGGGAAGTGGGAGTCGTAATGTCTCGTTTTCTGTTCATCCCAACAATGTTTTAAAAGAGTTGTGGTTTTCAAGGCTTAAGTTACATGCAATAAGCAACGAATGCTCGAAATTGGCAGTACCGAAAAATATGGTGGCTGTCCATTTAACCACAATCTTTTGCAGACGTAAATTAGCTTTACCGACAGCTAAAGAATGTTTGACAAGTTACAATGAATTGAGCTGGTGAAAGCTTTCTTACTAAACGAAATATCTTTGAAATCCTGTCTTCTTTTTTTGCAATCAAATCTACAAGTCACCTTCTTTTACGAGAATAAGAGAGGAAAGAAATAAGAAATAAGAAATAAGAATTCGGTTATCAAAAAAAGAAATAATACAAATAACATTTATTTATTTACTTTATTTATTTATTTATTTACAAATACTTACACACGTAACTCTTTCAACCGTAATCCTAGGTAAAATACAAAAGTAAAAAGGTTGATTTTGAGAAGGCCGTGTGAAATTAACTACAATGAAGAGAAGTACAATTAAGAAGTATAAGTACAATTGTGTTCAAAACAACTAACTACAAGAATATAATTTTGAGTTTAACTTAAGTTACAAAAAATTATCGAAAAGATATTTGTATTGGAACTGAATTGTTTGCAACTTCAGTGTCTGTGTAATCAAGACGTCTTTTCAATGCATTGATACTTGGCTTTGGCAGTGTACTGACCCGGTTGGTATTATGTAAACTGTAGCAAGTACCTTTTAAAAATTTTAATATCTCTGTAAGGGTTTTTTTTTAAAAATTTACCAGAAATAATCGTATTTATAAAACTAGACATTTGCTTTCGTCTTCTATATCCAAGTGTATTCCATCCAAGTTTAGCTCTGAAAATATTGGAAGATGTGTAATAACTATCACCTGAGACTGTATCGCCAGTTTTATTTCGTAATTTTAGCAACTTATTTTATAGTGTTTCTGAGCAGTTTTCCCGCCCTGGAGCACAATACTGTCACAGCAGTGAAAATGTGACAAAAGAAAGTTCTTGGTACATACTTATTAGAGGACTTTCATTCACAAGTGCTTTTGAACGTCTCAAAAGACAAAAAAGACAAAAGTTTAAGTGCTACAGATTTAAAAGGTTATGAAGAATCATCGAGTTTTTGTTTGTAAGTTAAATTAGTGTCGTCAAGATAGCTTGTAATCATCAACGATGTATTTTATGAAGACTCTGAACCAAAACGCAGATCCCCAAGAGAACTCCATTGCAGTTCTTGTATTACGCAAAATATTTACGATTGAGTAACGTTATGTCTCGGACAAAGACAATTTGGGATTGATTCAGGAATAACAGTTATTCGTGCAATAATGAGAATTATTGATATAGGAATTCAATATTTCTTTTTGCGGGGGCACTACATATTTGACGTTAAGTTTTTGCTACCCCAAATTGTTCAAATCTTTAAGTGCATAAACAAGCATGATAATGTCTTGGTTCTCTCTTGTAATGGACTCACAGGTTGCTGCTAATCAATTGAAACTCCAAATAGAACTAGAATTTCTTTTTGTTTCTATCATTAGGTTCCTGCCCAGAAGTCGCCACTTTCGCGCGAGGTAAGCGTTTTGATTACTTGGAACTGATCACTTTGGAATAGTTATTTGTTTTCCCATTCTATGACTTTCCTATCCTTTCCTTTCCTTACCTTCCGTTCGATTCTGTCTCCATGCTTTGCTCCCCTTCCCTTTTCTTTCCTGTCCCTCCCACCACAATCTCCCATTTTCCCTTGTTTTCTTTCCTCTTTCCTTTCTCCTTCTCCTTCTTCTCTTTCTACATCTCCTTTGTCTTATTTCCCTCCTTCTCTTTCACCTTTTCCATCTCCTCCGTCTGCATAGGACTCGCCTTCATGTTCTGCTTCTATTTCTCCTCGTCCTTTGTTGCATTCGCTTTCTCATTTTCCTTCTGCTTCTTGTTCTCGTTCTCGTTCTCGTTCTCCCTTAGCTTCTTCGCCTTCGCCTGCCTCATCCTCATTGTTTTCCGCTCTCCTCTTCCACTTCTCCTTTGCCCTTTACCCCCTCTCCTCCCCCTCCCCTTTTCTCCTTCCTATTTTCGCCTCCTTCCCCTCCTTTCCCTTCTCTTCCTTTTAACTTTCATATGAAACAAGAAGATAACATCCCGCGATTTGGATTTTTTTCCTTGTTCTTCATCTCGTAATTGGCTTGTCCATTTTGCTTTGCAATAATGTTAGCTTATTCGACAATTGTTTATATATTTGTATGTTTCAACGTGTCTTTAATTTTTTTTATTTCAGAAATCAAACTCCAGACTCCAATCTGGAACTTCAGCCAAGATCCTGAATGAACTTCGATTGAAACAAAGATCTTTTAAGAAATGATACTTGGAATCTAATTAGTGAATTGTATTGTAAATTTCAGTTTATTTAGTATGCCCGAGTAATTAGACTTTAACGTATCGTCACTCTTACATGTTAACTGGAACGAACTGTATAGCTATGAGTTTAATTGAACTGAATAGAATTTCTTAGATGAGGAACTATCACGTCCGCAACAGACGATTTTTTAGAATAAAACATACAAATTGTTATAGATGACATTAAATGTCGTCGGTTTTAACTTTTAGAACATCTTGCATTCTGAGCGAGAATGTAGAATGGCGTAATCAATGGAACGTTTTCTCTTACTTTCGTTGAATGTCCTAGGGAATCTAAAAATCAAATAAAATGAACAGTTTTAGACAGTTTTTATAGTGCGATAGACAAAACAAATTCAAAAACTAACACACCTGATGTAAATTTGAATTTCTTTTTGCTTAAGCGCAACTGTTACGAAAACCATAAGGTAGAAAAAGCTTAGACAACAAAAACAAAAAAGAAACATGTGAAAACTGTGCCATCGGTGGGCTTTCCAACCCGTAATCTGTCACGAACAAAAGTCCATACAATAGACCATTCAGCCACTGATACGCTTCCATTAGCACTTGAAAACTTTTTGCACTGTAATTGCTGGTGAAAGTATTTCGTTTTTCACTTTCTCTTCCCCAAGATTGATACTTAAGAAACATTTCAGCAGGAATTACATATAATGTCCTGACAAATGCTAGCAAATCTGCTCATACAGTTAAAATAAGCAATACTCCAATCAAGACTTGTATTAGTTTCGAGCTTGTGGTCTATCGCATTACATCTGTCTTTGCAAAAAGTTTAAGGTTGTTGAGGCAATATTTAAAGTAAAAAGATATCCAGTGGGATTGTCTCCATGCATCGGTGTGGTCGTGTTTTTTCAACCAACCTTTTTGAATGTTAGTCCTCAGACCCCTTCATGCACGTTGTCGTAAACGTTAACAAGAAAAAAACCTCAGAGCAACACAGAAATCCCTGGGACATCAAACAGCAATTCATCCAGCTGTTCGACATAAAACGCCAAGACTCAGAGTCTTGGTTTACCGCAATTTATACAGCAAAACACCGTGAAGCATTTAATAGTTTCAAACTACAACTTCCGATAAGTTAAAAAAAATGTAAAAAACAAAAAACAACCTCAAAGTTTTTCAGTATCTTTCATTAGCGTAGCCAGTGGGGGATGGGGGGTGGGAGTTTCAGTCGTCCCCCACTTTTCGTCCTGACTAGATCTGTCGGTACATTAAGCCTGTCTGTCGCGGATTCCGTTTACATTTGAATTATGAAATTAAAAAATTGTTAGATAAGCTTTGGCTAAAGTTAAGTGCGGGAAAGACGTTCAATTCAAAATGTTCGTAAAGAATTCTGTTTTGTTTTTTAACCGACAAAAATGACAGATCCCATCAATCCTCAGTACTAAGTGGTTGTGGTAGCGGTGATGGCCGAAAAAGAAGATACGTTGGTATATATCATAGCTCACGTGATGTACGCACTTTTGCGAATCACTTTCGAAATTTAATATCATTATACCAGCCAGAGCTAGCAAAGAAATAAATTATTATTTTATCGAATTTCAATTTTCTGATGCCCTCGGTTCGGTTAACTTTGATTTTTCCTTAATATTTGTTTGTACATTGCTGATATCTTGTTGGTACATTGGTCTAAAATCTCCCCTGCCTCCCCCACTTTTAAATTCCTGGCTATGCGACTGGTATCTTTACCTGTAGACCATGGTCTTGGTCCTTAGGTTACGTGGGCCTTAATAAAACTTCCTTTAAATGTAAACTGACGAACCCTAGATGACCTTTTGCCATTCCGGCAAATTAAAAAACGACAAAATAACCTTGGAAACGATTTCACCCAATCAACTGGATTTCGTTCACAAGAAAATCTAGACAGAAATACGTTGGAGTTAAGCTTGACCAGCAGTATGAGAAAGATTACTGATAACCGCCAATACGTAAAAGACATTGCAGACCCTTGTTTCCCTCGAAAGACAGGAATCCCAATTAGAGGGCATCGAGAAGTGGAAGAATCAGGAAACAAGGGAAACGTCCTTGAACTTTTCGACCATCTTTCCAAGGATAGCTCAAATGTTAGCCGCTTTTGTGATAATCAGAGAAAGTGCTTCATTCACACTTGTCACTGTATTCAAAAGAAAATGATTAGAGATAGCAGCAGGAAACGTCGGTGATGAAATAGTGTGCTGGAGTATTTGCTCTAATTCAGCATGAAACACAGGACATTGCCCGGCATTCAGAAGTAACCTGTAGTGCTCAGGTGTGTAAATGAATATTTCGATGTGAAGGGGCGTTTTCTTGGTTTCTTGTGTGGTTGTATAGGTGAGGAATCATTGTACAATTTATATCAATGAGTTATGAGAAGGCTGATGGTTTAAATCTGGGAGTTTGGAGATATTCATGGATGATCGTTGGAGGCTTGTCAAGCTTAAACATCAGCAATACTTTTTCTGGGGCTTGAGCTTGACGAACGTTCAACAATCATAGACTTATAAGAAGGTTTGAACTTAACATTCAAGACATGGTAATACATGTTATATTGGAGCGGCCGATATGAGTGGTGAGTACAAGGGCTTTGCCACGCGCATTTAGGATACGAATCCAAAGGCTTTTACATCCACTGCCATGGTCATATTTTTAAGCTGGGTTTAGTAGATGAGTCTCATTTAATGTGTGAGGTTCACGTTTTCGCAAACCAAGATTTCACCTGTGAAATTTTGAACCAGTTCATTTCACATAGGAATTAGGTATTTTATACGTGAAAACGTCCTCATTTTTATTTTTAAAGGAAATTTGATATGAAAACATTCTAATTCCACATGTAAAATGACAATTTTCGCGAGGGTGATTTTGTCTTCAAGTCGAAGGTGCTGGATTCAGTGTTTGACATGACGAACATATTATCCAGGTATTTACAGTCTGTTAGTATATAGATAACACCGGATTGTGGCAAAATTGCTGCTCGGCAGACTGATGAGTTCAAGAAGTGTTGGACTGCAGCTACTGAAGTCTACTGTAGACTTGATTTTGATGGTCTTCAATTACCTGGGCTGAGAAAAGTTCAGCACGTCACGGATGTGGCTCTGCGACTGTCTCGTAGGTGCAGTGACAACCCGCCTGGAGGAAAGATTTGATGGAAACGAGTTGGGCATTATTCTGCTCATTGAGATCCTGTTATTGGGAGATTGCGTATCATCAACTTCACCGACACACCTTGAGCAAGTGGCGGCAGTTTATGATCTGGATCAAGATGACTTAAGGGTTGGATTGAAAATTTTTCCAAATCTAATTAGAGAAAAGGAAAGTTCACAAGGAAATCAACTTCAAATACGTCGAAAAGGAGAGGTTCGACAGGCCCGTAACCAGAAATATGGACACGGAGGTTCTCCAGGGGGGCACAAAATAATTTTCCGGACCAATGTAAATTAGCTTATTGGGATGATTTCATTACTTTCCATCTCTTATAAGCCTAACATAATCTAATGTTATCTTTATCTACGTCTACACCGACGTCTGCGTCCACAGCTCCATCTACCTGTACATCTACATCTTCCACTTCATCCACATCTACATCTACGTCGACAGCTACATCTACCTCTACAGCTACCACTTCATCCACATCTACATCTTGGAATTTTCAGGAAAAGTTGCCCAATAGTTGCCTCACTTCAAGCCAAGGGTGCCCCTAAAAATCTTGTTATTTAAACACCAGAACATAAAAGTGATTTAGTAACTGTGGTAATGTTGAAACAGTCTCTTTATGGTGTATATAATTAGTTTTATGTACAAGTTTAGCAACGTCATTAATAATATTAACTGAATGATACTAATCTCCCTTTTCGTATTGTGTTGTAAACCTTTATTTAAACAGGGTAGCCCTGTCAAAAGACAAGCCTTTGTTATCAATAGGGGCCCTGATAATTCAATCAACTAAAATAATATAAAAATCACATAAATAAACTAAAAGTATACGATTACCAATGGATATGTATAATTATACTGAGAGTTCAGTCTATTAAAAATTTTACAACCATTATAATATAGAGAGCCTTTAGCGATTTTCTTTCGGACTCCAGGCAAATGAAACGTATTGCTTTGCCTTGTCGTACGATTATATATAAACACGGCTCCAGTCATATATCCTTGATGGATGTTACGCCTAATGGTATCAGCGAACGGAAGAGCAGGAGATTCCGTTGAATGGAGCTTGCGAAAGCCATATTGGTACGGGCTCAAGATCTTATTTTCGCACAAGTAGGCACAAAGCTGCACGTGAACTGCCTTTTCAAGCAATTTCGACGCAGCTGATAAGATGGAAATTGGCCTGTAGTTATTCACATCCTCCACTTTTCCCTTCTTGAACAAGGGGATCACTTGCGCGGCTTTCCAAGCATCAAGTACTTTGCTTTGACGTAAAGATGCGTTAATACACCTTTTGCTGTTCATTGCCAGAAAATATACTATCATTAACGCCAACCTCAAACTCATTAACTCAAAAATACATTCATTTTATTCAATCGATATTCACTAACGTAGATAGGCAACCATTTGTATCGAAGGGCATTCCATAGCGCTAACAAACGGTCATTAACACCATTCCACTATGCATTAGGAATAATAAAATTTCAATTAGACAAGATAATTCTCTTGCGCAATTGAAATTTTGTTATCCCAAATGTACAATACGTGGTCTTTAAACCACGAAGTTGAGCCAAAACAAAACTTTCTGTAACGTCCTTAAACTGAAAAGGTGAGTGCTGAGACTGCTGAGGCTGCATAACGACAACATTGCTCCAAGTAGCCACCATACGATTCGTGAACGACTCGCGAAGGTGTTATACGACATCGACAAAAAATCTGTTAAACATGTTCGCAATGTAGTGCTTATCGTGACAAACGTTTTCCCTAATCTTAATAGCGGGAGATAAACTCATACTTTCACCTGGTAAAACCTTCTTTACCGTTTTCCAAAAAGCCTTGTTGTCATTGCTATTTTCTTCAATAATGCACCTATTATAGGACTCCTTGGCCCTTCTGATCGTGTTTGTCACGCGATTTCTAAGACTTCGATAAGTTGACCAGTCCTCAGTGAAACCAGTTTTTCTCGCCTTTTTAAGAAAATAATCGCGTTCGTGCATAGCACGTCTTATATCATTATTCACAAATGGATTATTATCAACCCCACGTATACGCTTTTGTATAACAGGTCCATGTTTATCAACAATTGAGACAAAACCCTCTTCAAAAGCGCCCCAGAGTTCATTAACATCAACAAGACCTTCTTGGGGAATAAACCCATTGGGACAAAGGTCAGCAATAGTAGCTCTGGGTGCAGAGAAATCGGTATTCCAGTAGCCTAATAAAATTACTTCATGACCTTCTGAGACAGCACTGTCCAGGATACCTTCTAGTTTGAACATAAAGTCTTTATCGTATTAAGTGGAGAAAGGAGAAAACTACGCAATTTCGGTAAGGTTATCTCCAGCCTTCAACATCACACTTCTCTAAATTCTCTCTTCTCATAATCACCAAATCATTCCCGACAAATTCTGTTACTCCTGCGCCTTTACTTCCTCTAACTTTTCTATAAAATTTATACCCAGGGATTTCATATTCCTTATCCGTTATATTTCGATTTGCCCAGGTCGCAGTTAGGGTCAGCAACTGAACACCTGAGTTAAGCTTATGTAACAAAAGTCTCAGTTCGTCGATTTTACAGCGAAGATTTTGGATATTCTAGTGAAAAATCGTAAGACCACGAAGCTTTATTACTCTATCCATTTTAGGAAGAAGCCTGATTTAACTCTTCAATATCAACGCTCGAATCATCCGAAAGCACAGCACATTGACGACAATATCCTCTGAGATCTTAATCAACACCAAGACACTTTACATGGTAGCTGTATCAACATAGCTTACAAGACAATCGAGCTTGATTCCATTTAATCGTTGTACAACTAGATGGACACTCCAAGGCACGGTTCCTTACAGGTCCAGGGTTTACATAGGCGTAGCAGGGGAGACAGGGGGCAATTGCCCTCCCGAGAAATTTTGGAAAAAGGAATTCGGGCAATTTTTTGAGTAAAATTCGTGAAGTTTGAAGCGGTAATCCCTGGGAAGTGTTTTAATCAAAATTTATATAGATATTAATTCTTATCGTACGAGTTATGAGTCCATTACAAATTGCAGCTTCTAGTTTTCGGGCAAAAATGCATAACCCCCCGCCCAAACAAAATTGCTCTGCTACGCCTATGAGGGTTTATGCTAACATCACCACGTAGTCAGCTTTGCCAGGTATAATCCAGCACTTGCTTTCAAACATGATGGAACACACGAACTAGTTCGGTGCTGCCGGCTTAGACCATAGTTTCGACTGCGATACCAAACTTTATCTCTTCCAAAGGCAATAAACATCGACGAGATATCCTTATTCATAATCCCTTCATACCTTGGTTTTAAAACCTCTATGATAAGAAGCAAAAGTGAAACAAACACAGAGAACCTAAACAACCCAGCCGCCATCTTACTCTACCACCTGGTCTCCCAGCCTCTTCATTTTCTTCTTCTGTTTATTCTAAAAGTTATTTCAGTCCAAGATTTTTTCTTGCTTTTGAAGATAGTTTCCTGATTCACCTGGGTCTTCTATTTACATTCGGTGATGGTGTTCTCATCCTTGGATTTTGCTTGTCGTTTACATCATTTGGCATGTCTCGTAGCTATACTTGGTTACGCTATAATTCTTTTGGTGAAAAGAATTCCAAAGGAGGCCTTAAAGACAGAAAACGTAAACCAAAGTCGATTGAGCACCACAGCAATGTTGCGAACCCGTCGAGATACGTTGTAGAACTTTACAAGAAATACATCCGCAGATAGTAAGCACTTGTTTTGTGATTGCTTAAATTTCGTGCTCAATCATTTCCGTATAAATGTGGAAAGACAATGAATATATGATAAAATAAGTTCAATTTTTTTCAATTTTTGACAGCCCAAAAGAAAGTTTAGATGGGCCGTTTTATTTACGTCCGAAAGGGCGATATAGTGATGACGTTGGCGAGAGACTTGGTATTTGAACGTTCCTGTTGGGCACAACCCACTGGGCAGTACCGTCAAGGAGTTGTGTAAAAAGGCTGGTATTGAAGAAAACCGAACTGATCACTCTCTGAGAGTGACGACGGCAACGAGAGGTATAGAGCAAGGAATTCCTGATAAGTTACTAATGGAACGCACGGGCGATCAATCAGTGTCATCTCTGCATATGCATCAACGGCTTATGGAGTATCAAAGAAAAGTGGTATCACTTGCTCTCGATGACAACGTGACTGCAACAGATGAACCGAGTTCAAAACGAGTGTGTTGGTCGAATCAGGAAGAACATGTGGAAGAAACTTAGACAGCGAGTGCACGTAGGCCAAAAATGGTGTTTAAAAATTGTACTTTGCATGTTAACAGGTTCAGCTAATGTTGTATGTGGCTCCTAATGTGAGCTGTGTGTTTACGAGATTTAAATGATGTTGGCAGCTTTTTGTGGATATAAGTTTGTGAAATGAAATTACGTATGCTTGTTACTGTGCATTTCGTCTTGATTTTGTGTTTTGATTTGATTTGGTGTTTGGTTTAACTTAATCTGATTTGTATTTTATATACAGTCGCGGGGACGATATATAAAATCCCGGGATCTTATATATCGTCCCGACCAAGGATGTAAATTACCTAATCAGTCCATTACACCCCTATGTCCCCCGGGACAATTCAAGCCGCCGCCAACTTAAGAGGTTTCTTCGTGATATCTGCTGAAGAACAAAGAAAACCGACTTAAACGTGTTGTAAGTGGGAATATAAACGTATCAAAAAATCAGATTATTTCTAAAAACGGTTGCAATTACTCTAAGTACAGGAGGCATTATAATCGCACCGTTCGCTGATTTAGCAACATTATCCATATCAGGTATTGGTGTGATAACTCAAAGCTATTTGAGTAACAGTAATATGGACAAGAATATTGAGGGCTGCAAATTTGCCTATACACCGTATAAAAAGGTAATTTCAGAGTTAGAAAGCTATTTGAGAGGCCTTGAATACGACGAAGATATATTTTTGTCTAAGCTACAGACGTTGGATGATATAGTTGTTGACCTGTCTAAACCAATAAACGGAGTAAGTAAAAATATGACAAGATATACGGTAATCTATAATGGATGAGATAGAGCTTAATGATCTTAATCATGATCGTGAGGAGGAAGAACAAAGTAGAGAGAGAAGATGAAACAGATTTTGATGGATTGGATGATAATGAAGATAATGTTAGAGAATTTAGATTGGTTATCACAAAGAGGTAAACCAACTGATCCAATCAATAAATTATTTGGTGATCGTATTCATAAGGCTCGAAATATTATTTATTTGAAGATGATATTGAATTAGAACCAAATGAGAAAGAAAGATATACTGATGCCAAATTTATAAAATATTTAATTGAAAAATGGAACTTTAGTATAAAAAAGATATTTTCAGTTTCTGGGGTTGTACGCAATTATGATTTTTCATATTATGGTGAAAATAATGAGTTTAAAACGTTTAAAACCAATGAGGGTGTATTAGAACCAAATGAAATATAAGAAATAATTGACGATCTTCGATATAATTATGATACTTTCCTAAAAGAAGAATTGAATAAAATTATGAAAAAAGCGGGTATAGCAACTGCATTGGTATTAAGTATAATAAGGCTCATAACAGGGTTGAGTTTAGATCTAAAACGAAGTGGAAGTGATATTGTTCGAGCAAGCAAGATAACTCTATCCAAAAAAACCAGCTGATAAATTAGCTCCAGCTAAAACAAATGAATCTATTCCATGGACAGAAATACAGAAAGCAACGGGTAAATCTATTATTTTTGCTGGTGACCATATATATCTTATAACTGGAGGAACTCTGTTTTTATTATACAGAAAGAGTAGAAGGAAATGAAATATCAATAATTATATATAAATCATGAGTAGACTAAGAGATTTCATCAATAGAAAAATAAATTTTACCACATGCTTTAAACAAAGAAGCAATAGTCTCGACAACATTCTAAAACAGTTCCGATGGTTTGAATATTATTCCAACAATAAAAAATCGACTGAAGAATCCAATCCCGAATCAAAAGAAACATATATACAGTACAATATACATCATAATAATGAATAAAATAAAAAAATCTATAACTATGTTGAGAAATATTATAATCCACTGTTTTAGAGCCAAAAGAGTTAATGATAAAGAGTGGTCAAAATGTTTACAGATTAAAAAAAATAAACAGACATATAATCACAACAAATATTCGCTATAATTTATTGATAGACAACTATGAGGTATCTGTGAGGTATCTGTGAGATGATCTGTGAGGTATCTGTGAGGTATCTGTGAGGTGTCTGTGAGGTATCTGTGATAAAATATAGACTATAATATATATGAGTGAGAAAAACAATCCTCCTAAAATGACATCAGTGAAAAAGGAAGAAGATCCAAAAAGAATGATAGCGGGAAACAGGCTGGCAAAAATTTCTAAACATGCAAAAGAAAAAAAATGCGCGATAAGATTGAATCAGAGAGACAAAACGACGATGATGAATGGAATATTAATTACAATTATTTATTCGGTTTAGAAGGATTTTTCATAGGACTTGGAAGCTTATATTATACCAGAAAGAGATATCAATTAGAAACAACACAAATCAAAAAAATGAAGAGGAATATCTGCAACCAAAACATGTTGAAATTAAACCATCTAAACCAGTAAAAAGTTATTTAGATAATTTGGGTAGTTTGTAAATAAACTATTTTCTATTATATATATATATATATATATATATATATATATATATATCAATAAAAATGAGTACGGATAGAAAAGAATTTATGAACGAAGCATATGATGCATCGCTTGTCACAGCTTCTGTAATTGGTATGAGTATGGTGTCTTAAAAACTTTTGGGAGAAAAACTGACCGATGCAACTAGCATTAGAGATTATGTTAAACTTGGTGTTGGTGTTGCAGCCGGAACAGTTCTTATAAAGTGGGCGCAAGAGAATAAATATTTACCAACCAACGCTTTTTCTAAATCTGCATAAGTATATAAATAAATGGCTAGTTTAACAGGAGGAGGGTTATTTAATGAAAATGCTTTTTCTACAGCAGGGTATTTATTCTATAAGCTTAACCATTCAGGATACCAGGAAGAGATCAAACGACACTATCTATAGAAAGGCTATAAAAAGCTAAAGAAAAATGGTATGAAAATCGGATTGAAAAAAAGGAGCATATAGAACAGCTTAGATATCAGTTACAGCAATTAAAGGATGATATAAATGAAACCAATAAATATGTAGATTTGTTGAAAAGAGTACAAACTATTCAATATAATTCTCAACGGTTTGAGAGAGAACCACAATTAAGAGAGTTTTATAAACCATCAAATAAAATGAAACAGTATCAAACAATCACTGTTGGAATATTAGGAATGACTGGTGGTTATTTAATATATAAAATGGTATAAACACATATTAGTTGTAGGTAAACATACTTAAGCGCATATAACATATAATTATCTTTGTTAATATTATGAAAATGACTACCTTGGAAAAACAGGTTATAAAATTATTTGAGCGTGGTTATGACGACCCAGAGGTATTAGAAAAAATTGGGTTTACGTATACTCTTTGAAAAAGAAGCGTGTTGAGAAACACAACACGAAAGGAGTGAAATTAGATTCATTCTTTTTAAATAAGTCAAATGGTAATAAGAAAATAAAGAAACGAGAAAATTGTGTGATTGATTATGTTTGGTCACAAATAAAAAATAAACGAGTTTTTAAAACTTATTCTTATAACAAGTTGAAAAATGAAATTCTTAGATATGTTGATGATCCAAAAACTGGAACAAGTACGTTTGAGCTCATTAATTGGGCTAAAACACATTCTAATGTATCAGTACATGCATTTGATGCTAGATACAAGACGTTTTTCACATACAGTACAGGCCATACAAATATAGTTCTTTGTTATATTGTAAAAGACCATCATCTACACCCTATCCTTGATAATCAGCTTAAAAAAGCAGTATGTGAAGCAAATAAGGAGGGAGCTAAGAATATATTAAAAAATTTAGTTGAATTAAAATGGTCCAATAGAACTGAAAACATATTAAAACTAGATGATATAAACGATATTATTGATTTAGAGTGTAATGATACTTTAGTTGTTTTACCAGAGGACAATAAGGTGGAAGAAGCAATAAACATAATTGTTGAAAAGTTTGAGGTGAATATCGAGTATTTACATTGGTCAAATTGTGGAAAACTTGATAGGTTTATCGATCATCGTAAGAATATGTTTGTACTAAACGACGACTATGATAATAGGAAACGAATATGCGACAAACTATTTGATGCATACAGAGTGGAAGATTTTAAATGCAAAAATCAAACTATTACCAAACTGGCTTCATCGTTATTTAAAAGACAAAATGGTTATCTCCCAGAGTCATCATATAATTCAAAGGTGCGTGATGCATCGGACAAATTTGAACCTAGAGCGTTATATTATTGTGATCCTAAATATCTCAAAGAAGACCATCAACCTCAATATAAGCATTTCGATATTCGCAAGAGTTACCCGAACATTCTCTTGAAAAATGACCAACCTATACCAGTTTATAGTATTCATGATAACATTGAAAAGTTTAACAGTATTCATGATTTAGAAAAAACAGGCGAGTTTTACATAGATGAAGTAATTTTAGACAAATATGGCTGTGATCTCAAAATTGAAGCAGGTTTTTATTCTAGTAATCTTGTAAAATATTTAATTCATGTTCTTAAGATGAAACCGTCTAATATCAAATATAAACTGATCATACATAGGGTGTTAAAACCAGATACATTCAAGAATTTTATCGAATATATTTTTGACAATTTTGATCAGAAAGAGGCTAAATCAATGACAAATTCATTTATAGTAGACTTAGGTACTAAATATAATAAGATTAATCATGGGTTTACATGTAGAGATTATCAGACGGCGATGAATATCTGGACAAGTGGTGTTGCTGAGAAAATGAATATAAGTATTGATAATTATAACGATCTATATCTGATTCGTGAACAAAAAGTAGAAAGACTGTTAAGTGAAACTTGTAGTATTAACCCTATTCCCCTCGGGGGGGAGGTCAATATGACTCTCCTCTGTTTTTTTAAAATTTCTGGAAAACAGTCAACGCTATGATGCTGGGTCTCCTTGACGTTTAGTTTTAATCTATTTAACACGTTTCTGGAGAATTTTGGCTTTGGTACATGCGCATTTCAGTTTTTATGATGTTCGTGTGACCATGACCCCATTTGAAATCTCAATTTCCGAAATCTAGCAAATAGGTACCATATATAAGTTCATGCTCTCAGAATGCCTTTGAACTAAAAACATGTTTTATATATAGTTATGAGAAAGAAATTGTATAGTTGACAATAAAGTGATGTCATGGTGTCATAGTCACGTGGTAGTGACGTCATAATGACGTCATAATGCCGTCATTTACCGGTATTATGTTATCACGCTTTCTTCTTGCTAAATTGCTTCACTTATGTGTCTGTTTTTTTCAACGTCATTTTTATTGTAATTGCAATGCAATGGCTTCTTTAGCATTCGAAAACCTTTTCGAACGTTATGACTTCAGCTCACATGGTAATAGGTAAATGTTTTTTACAAGTGGTAAATACACTCAAAACTTTCAAGTTGTGTAAAAGAAGCTTCGCGATCTGTTGAAATGTGTTTGCATGTGTATGTTGAGCAAACATTTTTCTTTTCTCTTTAGTGTAATAAATAACATAAAATAAATAAAATGGGATCAAAGAGGAAGAAGCAATTTACTTCATTCAGTAATTTTTTGAGGGTGATAAAACTATTTGTTTGTTCCTGTTACATTTTATTTACTGTTTGTTGCTATTCGTTTCAACATGTATGTATGTAGTTGAAAAAAGATTGATTTCAGAAAAGTGCATGTTTTTATAAGAACCTAACCCCTATTTTGCTTCAGTATAAGTCCACAAATTTGAAATTTTAAGCAAGGTTTTGAATTAGATACATGTACAAGTAAAAGGTAAAAGAAATAGGCAGCCAACAGGTTTCAAATGACATATTTCATTGGTTGGATCCCATCAAAGCAATTCCTGAAGCGAAAAGTGCCATATACACATAGTTTTTGCATATTTTCAATGGAACACCTAAAAAATGCTGACATCAGCATATTTTGTGACGCCACATATACGTCATTAATACAAAAATGTAGAATTCTTATGTTGGACTCTATCCATGCAAAGTTTCAAGATTCTACCACTTTCCAATCAAAAGTTAGTGGGAGGGTCATTATGACCCCAACCCGTGAGGAATAGGGGTCAGAAATAGCCCGTGGGGAATAGGGTTAATAGATTTGTTGTATCAGAGGCTATTCTAAATGCTCTTAATCTTATAGAATCATGTTTTGGAATAAATAGTAGATTATTGTCGGTTAACACAGATAGTATATAAACACAACAAGAAAATTCAAACGAAAAGAAGATATCAAATTTTCTACAAAAAAATTGGTAAAGTCTTGGAGAAGGATACAATAATAACACACTTTGAAAAGAATTTTTGCGAAAATTTAAATATAGATGATTTTGAGTTCAATACTGGCGAGTGGTGTGTAATAAATGGTTCTGCTAGTTCGGGAAAAACACAAATTAATTGAACAATTTATTAAAGAAGACAACCCTTTGGTTCTATCATTCAAAAATAAAACCATGCAAAATTTTAAAGAAAAAAGCATCATCAAATTCAGACAACACGACGGAGACATTAATTTTACTCAAAGCGAAATACATCTAATTCGAAAATTGGCCATGTGGCGCAATTGGTAGCGCGTCTGACTCCAGATCAGAAGGTTAGGGGTTCGAGTCACCCCAGGGTCAAACGGTAGACTTTCCAACGTTTTTTTCTTCAATTCGTTGATCAGTTGATCGTGCAGCATATCCTAGGACTTCTATTCTTTCCGCATATTCTTTCTCACTTAGGATTAAATAGGCAATCGTTACAAGAGATAATCTTAAGTCGCGTCGTAACCAGCTGAACCAAGTCCTTCCCACGTGATCTAGAGGCTAGGATCTGGCGCTCTCACCGCCATGGCCCGGGTTCGATTCCCGGCGTGGGAACAGCCTAGGTTAGCCACGTTCACGCACAACGTATGCTGGAAAAGAAATGTCCATTTAAACTTGGGTCCTCAAAGTTATTCCTCAAAGTCTACGTTAGCAGTGGATTTGTGTCGCTGATCTTTTCACAAACTAACGTTACGTGCAATTTAAACGAACGACGCGGGCCTCCTGTTTGTAGCAGTATTCTTTTATAACGTTGAAGTGATTGCCTTTATATCAATGATAAGGACATCGATTTCTTCAATGCAATATTTTCGAAGCACGCTAGAGTTCGTCGGCGTTGGTGGTTCAGTGGTAGAATTCTCGCCTGCCACGCGGGAGACCGGGTTTCGATTCCCCGCCAACGCATCGGTTGTCTCCTTCGCCTACGTTTAGCTTGTGAGGTTACTGTGAGGATGCGTTACGCAATGGTGTTTGACAACTTTTTCGTGCAAGAATATGGCATTCGTAAGGTGTTTTTGAAATTTTACTATTAATTTGACATTTTGAATCGCAGAGTTTTTCTTAAAGGCTTTTCTCTTTCGCTTTCACTATTTTTCTTTTACTTCTTCCACAAAAATTTGAAATTAATGCTGCAGTTAATTAAAGAAAAGTACGACTCCCAAATTACTTATTCCCGGTAATCGTCTCTTTCCTCCAACGGTCTTCTCATTGCGAGATCAATTAGGCAATTTTCTATTCTCGAGGGATCTTTCCCAAATCAGCAGCACCCGATGTCCAATTTGTTGCATTCTTTGACGCATTTTACATTTTTCACTCATTTTTCTCTTTCTTCCTATTCGAACTTGAGCTCGCAAAAAAATTTACTCGCCCTTTACATTAAATTTCGTTGCGGAAAAGTGCTTTTCGCCTGCATCTCATCTTACATTACGACGCGGTGCTGCGTCACAAGCGATGACACAAAATCCGCCCGAAGTCTTTTCACCTTTCCTAGAATCTCTTTTACACACCCTTATGGATGGAAAGGCAAAGCAACAGAGTGATCTTCAAATGCTCCTAGCAAAATTCCAAGAAGCTTTCTTACATGCGGCATGCTGTAAGGACTGCTTTTTGCATTCGTGAACAATTAACGCCGTGTCTACGACATTCTCTTTTCACACTCCAATTCTAAGTGACTTACGTCACTGGGAACCGTCTCGAAGAATTTTCAGCCGCCAGAAACTGGCACACCGACGATTGCTTATTTTATCGCACGGCTCTCTTTGCAATTGTTCAGATGATCCGAGCAACGCGTATACAAATTCCCATGTGGTCCAGTGGCTAGGATCTGGCGTTTTCACCGCCATGGCCCGGGTTCAATTCCCGGCATGGGAACGCGTCTTTTCCTCGCCGTGCTTTGGTCCACAAGATTCACTTTGCTTTCTTTTATGTCAACGTCGCCACTCGATAACCATCTCATCAAAACAGCTAATGGAAGATGCGCGTGACGAAAATTGGCCTTGTGGCGCAATTGGTAGCGCGTCTGACTCCAGATCAGAAGGTTAGGTGTTCGAGTCACCCCAGGGTCAAACGGTAGACTTTCCAACGTTTTTTCTTCAATTCGTTAATCAGTTGATCGTGCAGCATATCCTAGGACTTCTACTCTTTCCGCATATTCTTTCTCACTTAGGATTAAATAGGCAATCGTTACAAGAGATAAACTTAACTCGCGTCGTAACCAGCGAACCCACGTCCTTCCCACGTGGTCTAGAGGCTAGGATCTGGCGCTCTCACCGCCATGGCCCGGGTTCGATTCCCGGCGTGGGAACGTCCTAGGTTGTCCACGTTCACGCACAACGCGTGCAGGAAAAGAAATGTCCATTTAAACTTGCGTCCTCAAAGTTATTCCTCAAAGTCTACGTTAGCAGTGCATTTGTGTCGCTGATATTTTCACAAACTAACGTTCTGTGGAATTTAAACGAACGACGCGGGCCTCCTGTTTGTAGCAGTATCCTTTTATAACGTTGAAGAGATCGCCTTTATATCAATGATAAGGAAATCGATTTCTTCAATGCAATATTTTCGAAGCACGCTAGGGTTCGCTGGCATTGGTGGCTCAGTGGTAGAATTCTCTCCTGCCACGCGGGAGACCGGGGTTCGATTCCCCGCCAACGCATCGGTCGTCTCCTTCGCCTACGTTTAGCTTGTGAGATTAGTGCGAGGATGCGTTACGCGATGGTGTTTGATAAATTTTTCGTGGAAGAATATGAAGTTCGTTGGGGTGTTTTTTAATTGTTCAACTAATTTGAGATTTTGCGTTATGAATTTAAATGTTAAATTTCTTTTATTGTCGTAAGGGAAAAAAGGAACCCCTATGTAAAATTTTTCTTTCAACGGTCGGTAAATACAAAGTAAAGACTATCAAGGATCTCGTACATCGAGTTCCCTTTAAACCACGGCACTATCTAACACTGCACAGAACCACTCGGTTTTGTGCAATGCCCTAACACAATTTTTGTATCAGAACTTTTGTGTAAGACCGCCGCGGTTAGCGAGCTTGCTTGATGTCCAAATGGAGAATACGTCGCACTTCGGATAAGAAAATGCCAGGTTCGAGTCATGGTGGGGTCGCTTTTGGTTTCTATTTTAAATAGAGCTGCGAGGTGTTTCCCGGTGCAATGGCTTCGATAAGAAGGTAGCGATTTTCAAGTCCATCTCTTTCCTCATCTTGATGCGTTGAATTTCGACAAACCACTCATGACACTCGGGAAACAAAATTAGAATCTGCTGCATACCTGCCCGGAAGCTGCTTCACATAAAACTTTAAAGTATTTTAGACTCGAGTGTCTTTTTCGCCGCTTGGCCCGTTACCTCAACCGGCAGATCGTGGTGCTAATAACGCTAAGGTCGCGAGTTCGATCCTCGCACGGGCCATTTCTTTCCCCTCGCCTACATGACAGGCGAGCTTGTAAAAACTTCGCTTTCATCTTTAACAGCATCGTCGACATTTCGGCGCAGCGTCGCCGGCTCTGGCCTTGTGGCCAAATGGATAAGGGGTCTGACTACGGATCAGAAGATTCCAGGTTCAAGTTCTAGGTGAGTCGTGGTATTTTTCGCACGACCAAAAAAAAAACAAGTTTACCATGTGCTATTAAAGCCACGAAACTGTTGAAACATCACCATTCGTTGCGTCGGATCTGATAAAATTTGAACGCGACAATCCTTCTAGGCGACTAAAATCGCCCACGACGAATTTTACTCTCACTATCGCATCCGTTTGAGAAACGTGAGAGCTTGGATATATTGAAGTAGACGAACGATCCTCAAGCTCGATACTCAGAAAATGATTTCTGAGCCCCCGTCTGGGGCTCAGAAATCATTTTCTGAGTATCGAGCTTGAGGATCGTTCGTCTACTTTACTATCGCATCCATTGCTTTAAGAAGTTAAATAACTTCGTTTATTGTCGAAAGAGTATAAACTAACTGCTATGTAATATTTTTCATTCAAGCTTGGTAAGTGCAGAGGAACGATAAGAATGCAACTCGAGTTCACGGTCATTGACGACGCGATTTAAAACTCTATAGAACGAATCAATTGTCAACACACGCCTTACACTATGCGATACGTGGACGGGTTTCGATGGGGTAATGGACAAGGCTATTAGCTTCGGGTGAGAATTTTCGAAGCTTTAGTCATGGTGGGATTTCTTTTGGTTGCTTTTTTAAATGGCGTTTCGAGGTGTTTGGCGGTGTAATAGCTTCGATATAAGGCGTGAAGTTTGAGGTGCATCTCTTTCCTCATCTTGATGGGTTTCATTTTGAAAATTAGCGATAATGCAGGAGACAAGAATCTGCTGTGTATCTAGTATCTACTTGGGTGAAGGGCGGCTGAGTTTCTTGAAAGTGTTGTGGAATGTACTCATTGAAATGACGAGATATTTGAACGAATAAAATTTGTTTACAACATGAAGCGCAGTTGTTTACTATGTTTTCCATATGGTTTAAATAAGAAGCAGGAATTTCAATCAAAAATGGGATAAATTATAGTTAATGTATTTTAGGCTGGTAGTTAAATAATTTATTGCAGTTAGAAAAACTTAGCATAAATATTGGGAGTACATAGGTTTTAACTCAGGCTGAAGAACGTCGTAAGACCCACACGTTTTTAAATATACTTTTTGCTGTTCATTACAAGAAAATTTACAATCATTAACGCCAACCTCAAACTCACTATCGCAAAAATACATTCATTTAATTCAATCGATATTCACGAGCGTAGATACGCAACCATTTGCATTCAAGGGCATTCTATAGCGCCAACAGACGACCATTAACATCATTCTACTATACATTAGGGATAATGAAATTTCAATTAGGCAAGATATTTCTCTTGTGCAATTGAAATTTTATTACCCTTATTGTATGGTAGAGTGGTGTTAATGGTTGTCTGTTGGCGCTATGGAATGCCCTTCGATGCGAATGGTTGCGTATCTACGCTAATGAATGTCGATTAAATAAAATGAATGTATTTTTACGTCAATGAGTTTGAAGTTGGCGTTAATGGTAGTATATTTTCTGGTAATGAACAGCAAAAGGTATATTCAAACTGTTAACAAACTTTTGTTCACGGCACCTTTTTAACACACATCAATTTTCACGTCTTAGAAAAAATTGTTTTGCGATTAAAGCTTTCATGCAGTACTGCCATGTACTCTAAGTTTTGATTGCAAAATATTTTTTGTCTAAGACGTAAAAGTTGATCTGTGTTAGCAAAATGCGGAGTTCTAAAGTTGATTGACAGCTTGAAATATACATTTCAGGGAAAATGTGGGATGAAAAGGAAACTTTAAAATAACCTTCTCTGTAGTAGAGCAGACGATACTACGTTTAAAAGATAATGGAATAAAATTATTAAAATTCGTAAATATATCTTTTGTAACCAAAGTTTAAAAGCTTTTGTGCGGTCAATTAAGACCTCCAAGAAAGGAACAATGGAATTACTCTCTAACTCACTAGAAAACATGATATTTCGATGTTGTAGTCCATAGATGGGCTCAGCATAGCAGAACGTGTTCAGCAGAGCGAAAAATGGCAAAGCAGTCATTGACATATCGGCGAAATAAGAGGTTTGAACTGTCCAACCAAATTCAGTTTATTTACGAATTTGGACGGTTATATTCTATCATCTTTTATTCAACCTTGTAATAGACTAGACAAATATCTTGCTTAATCGAAATTTTATTCTCTCAAATGTGTAGTGGAATCGTGTTCATAGTCAAATGGTGTTCATAGTCGTCTGTTGATGCAAATGGCTGCGTATCTGCATGCTAATGGATGGTATTTTCCATGCAAAAATTTTAAATGAACGTGACAAAAGCGTAAATGAATGTCGACTCAAGAAAATTAATGTATTTTTCGCGTTAATGAGTTTGAGGTTGGCATTAATTATAGTATATTTTCTGGTAATGAACAGCAAAAGGTGTAAATATATTTTTACTGTTGTCAGAAGTTGTCTTTCACTATTGTAAGTTTTGATCGTGAAATATGTTTTTGTTTAAGACGTTAAAGTTAATGTATGTTAGCAAAGTTCGATGAACCGAAGTTCGTTAACAGTTTAAAATATACGAATTAAGATCCCATATAACCTTAAATTAACCCAGCAATCAACTGAACAAATAATGTTGAATAATTGAAATTTTATTGTTCCTAATGTATAGTAGAATGGTGTTAATGGTCATCTGTTGGTGGTGTTGAATGCCATTTCATGCAACTGGTTGCGTATCTAGGCTAATGAATTTTACTTTCTATGCAAAAATTTTAAATGAACGTGATAGAAGCCTAAATGTTGACACTAAAACTTTCATAAGGAGAATAGTTTATGCCACGTTTTCAACAACATATGAAAACGCAAATGTAATGAAAGCCGCGAAGCAATTACCGGCTGAGACAACAACGTTTAGTAAACAATATCCAGGGCAAGTATTACGGCTGATTACAACAGCGTTCTCATGGTATTAGCAGATTGCTCGCTCTAGGGGTATTGTTGCAGTAAACTTCACCCATGGAGAAGGTTATTTCGGTGTAGCATTCTTCAGAGGCACGATATTGCACCTAGAACAGAAAGTTACGTGATGCATGTAATAATTACAATAATTACATAATACAATTACATGTGTAGTACAAAGAAAATTTTCCGTTTATACTAGCTACTTCGAATGTCAGGCTTTTCAAACATTTTACAAAACTTCCTTAACCATTCATGTAGTGATATGTTTTTTAAAAAAATTTAGAAGACTGGATCAGTTGTTGAGAACTTGAGAATGTGACGTAGACGCGGTCCATATTTACATCAGTAGGTGCTTACTGTTATTTTTTTTCATCAATGATGACTTGTGTTATAATATAGTTAATAAATATTTCAGCTAAGATGGTTTTGTCTTCGGTGTGAGTTTACACCCTTACTCGACTATGCTATATTGTTTACTCACTAATGTTTAACGGTACAACCAAAATTAGGCTATTTATACTAGAAAAATACCAGGTGCTACTGGTCAAAAGCGTCTTAACATGTATGATGCCAACTGGACCATTTATAGGAAAACTTAACGTCGTCATTTGCTGAACGCGATTTTGTACGTAAGGTGGCTTGAACATGATTTTTGTATTGTTTATATGAACATTTTCGTGTCTTACGCATGGGACCTGTGTTTCATGTAAGCCATGTCTTATTACTGTCGTGTAAACGTTTCTGATGTTCAACAGTTAGGTCAGGGATTTAAGGCCGTTTTCCACCACACGCAAGTGGTACGTTTCGAAACGTAGCGCAGCGTACCGACGAGCATGGACATTACTAGAACGATGCAATAATCCAGACAAATGACGAAATTATTCACAACGGTATAAAGGAACGGATTCGCCGCGATTAACCATATCATCAGAATTTTTAAAATTCGGGTCAATAGAAGCATTACCTTTCCCACACCCTTTGCGATCTTGAGGAAAGAAAGCTTCAAGTTGTCACTAACAGTAGCACCACGTACTTGAAGAAAAAGTTTGAGATCAGCCATGGTAATATTGACGATGCTTTTCGTTTGACATTGTAGCTTATGATCAAATAATTCTTCCACTGCTTTCACGCACCTATTCAACTGAAACGTCAGGCCTGTTATCCTTCGTTCTCGCTGACTGGTGTTCTGTTTTGCAAATAGTTTGTTTGAAAATATGCATTTGGCGTCACGTGACAACCCATTGACGTTGTCCACGCATTGACGATGGATTGCTGAAACGTTAGGCAACCTTGTTAAATGCCGCGTCAGTGCAAAGCTTTTTAAAGTAATCAACGACTTAATAGGCCTCTCTTTCTGTATACCGTAAACATTTCCCAAGATTTTATTTCCACCAGCTATATTGGCGTTCACGAGTCGGACACAAGTCAACACAATAATTCTGAACGCAAGCTGGTTTCTGTTGTTCAGTACTTACCCTAATAATCCTCTTCCAGGCCATTCACTTGGGGTTAAACTTAGTCGGTAAATGTTGTTTGCTCTCCTCAGTATAATACCAAGTGATTGCTGTAAGAAAATAAGAAAATACTTGTGTAGGGAGTCTCTTCTGAAATATTTGCACATTTTGATTACATTTCTTGTTTTCCAACGATGATTTAAAATTTAAAGGAGTGGCCAATGGCAGACTTCTCATTAGGAGCCGGTGGCCAGCGAAATTCACCGTTTTCTTAATTGATAAAATAAAGCTTATCGTACGCGGGCTGTGATCGGAAAATATTCGTCAATTTGTTTATGACTTTGTTTACCATAATTGATTGATCGTGGAACGTCGACTATCTAAAGCTTGTCTCTTATTGGTAGTTGGTGATTTTTTTGGAAAGCTGATCATTTCATCAAAATTTCATTATAGTTCACAACTATTCATCTGTCGTTATTTCATAAAAGAAATACAGTGGAACCCCGTTAATAGGGCAACCATCGCGAAATAAAATTCTGGGCTATTGACGGAGTGGCCGGGTTAACAAGATAGGGAAAAGTTTTGTAGCTGGTCTTTTTCAAGTTACGTACTTAAAGGTACAATAAATTTGAGTTAAAACGAACTATTTGTGAGTATCTGGAGCAGAGAAGAAATGTATTGTAACAAAACTAAGATAAACAAAACTGGCTTTATTTTTTAGGAAGTCAAAGTTGTTGATTAGGTTGTAAATCGCGGTGGCGGAATCGGAATGGAAATTCCATGAGTTTATATATTTAGAAGAGAGGCAAGAAGCGTTGAAATGCTGAACAGACTGTGGGATATTGAAAGCAACTACTCCGTCAGAAATGAAAATAGATCATGCTAAAAAAGAAAAGCGAAGGTAAAAATCGAAGGAACATCTTACTTTCCAATGAAATCAACCTAGCAGTTTGTGGAGTTTGTTATTTCATTCAAATATGCACTTTAATATACAGCACCGCATTTTTATAGGGGTGAATCTCTTGAACAGAAACTTTTCGTGATAATCGCACACTGCCGAAGTCAATGTTGACTCGAGCGGAATTTGAACTCGCACATTTGGGATACCGTCCGCCGCTCTACCTGTTGAGCTACTGAGTCCACAAGGACTGGAGGCGAGTTTTATCTAATTTATGTGCACGAAATATTCTCGCGACAACTTAACGCTTATCCATGAGAGAATACGCGTTAACAACGCTTATCCTCAACAGGTAGAGCGGCGGACCAGTATCCCGAAGGTGCGAGTTCAAATCCCGCTCGAGTCAACATTTTTCAGTTGACTTCCGCAGTGTCAGATTATCATGAAAAGTTTCTGTTCATGTTTATCTCTGAGGATGATTCTGAGATAAAATTAAATCTCTTGAGACATGTCACTTATCAAATTTAATGTTCTTTTGCTATTTAAAGTCTTTCACCATTTGCATTTTGTACGAGTGGCCGTATTAACGGGGAAAATTTATAAAGGAAATAACGTGTAGGGATCTTAAAAAGTGGCCGTTGGCAGTATTAACGAGGTGGCCTGATTAACGGGGTGTCCAAATGAGAAAAAGACTGGGCGGTTGTTCGAGACAAAAAAATTGGTCGTAATAACGGGGTGGTCGTAAGGCGGGATTTCACTGTACCAAATGGGTTTCCGTGTTTGGATACAATGATTCAATTAACATGCAGGATTTTGTGAGACTCGAGAAATACGTAAAAACCACGAGCTACTAGGCATGTTTTTTCATCTTTACGAAAATCACTTTTTGCCAAGTGCCTTGTGCTTTTTCCACATATTTCTTAAGTCTCGCAACCTCCCGTGCGTTAGGATCACAGCATCCAAAAACATGGAAATCCGTTTGGTATTTCTTCATTCATTGTTTATAAAAAACAACCACAATTGTCCAGTCAGCTTTCCATACACAGCAACTCGTAAGATATTAACTTCCATTGCCTTTTATCGGCAAAGACTGTGAAGAAGATTGCGAGAAAAATTTACAAACGCCAAAAAATACCGGGTACATTTCACGCTACCATATGATAGCCGGTATCAGGGTGGTCCATCAGTATCGTATTAATTCCCACGACGGGCATTGCGTGGGCTTCTGCTAAGGTCGCAAACTTTTGTCCTGGTTATAACTATGAGGTGATGCAATTCGTACCCCTTTGCTGTGCTGTACAACGCTCGCAATATTCTGCATGTTTTGAAAATTCTCAGCGTTCACGGACCCAAACTTTACAATCCTGTCACCCAGTTGGAGACCCTAAACAGGGATATAAACAGCAAGACATACGTTTAGCGTATCGTTATTATACACGTCTTTAAAAAAGCCCAATGTTAACCTCCTCAGAGCGGCAAAAACTAAAGCAAATGCAATTTTCTCGACTAAATTAAAAAAAGATGCGATTCTTGCATCTTACTGCTTTTTCAGCAGGTGATCCAGGCGAAACATGATCCACTGTTAGAAATGGAGTTGATTGTTCATCATCACTGGTATCTGTAAGAAATGCAATACAGTGGCATCTATTAAAACACTTGGTAATGTACAGTGAGTGTACGTACATTAAAAAAAGGCAATACTTTTACTGGAAAGTGAACCTAACGTAAATATGCATTCATACAGCACGGCCTAATTAACCTGTAGAGTACATACTCATGGTTCGTCTGTCGGTAGAATCGAACAGTGGCATATCCAAGTATGCCTTTCTAGCGGAGCACAAATTCGAAAATACATGTGCCGGGGCAAACAAAATCATCTAATAACGAGATGTTATATGAAGAAAATCGTTGGACAGGTGTCGTGGTCTCAGAAGGGATTTTTTCTTGTTTCAGACTGGGTTTGGTCAACTATTCCAGGGCAAAGGAATAATTTGTGTCTCAACTTTATCTTAAGGTGTGGTAGTGAGGTACGCCCTCGCGGTAAATTTTAAAATTTTAAAGTCTCGGTATGTCCATTTTCAGCAGACCCGCCCAGAGAGGGGGGAGCAACTGGGGCAGTTTGCCTCGGGCCCCAACCTAGAGAGAGGCCCCGGATACCAGCTCAAGAGACGCTTCTTTTGGCTCCCTCAGCGTACTGATAAATTTATTTCCTTTATGTTTCAAATGAAAATCGAATAACTGAATAAGATTCCCTACTTTTCTCGAATCCACGCTGTTTATTTATTCAATAAACACTGAGCCAGGGCAGGACACGTATGTCTTCACGCGAATAGTTATCTTCATGCTCTACGGTAGAGAACCCAATGAAAGTGCTATTGTCAAGCGTAATATCGACCAAAATATTTTTTGTAAAGGGGCCCCCAAAATTGACTTGGGCCCCACCCAGACTCTGGGAGGGCCTGATTTTCAGCATCAAACTGGTTACACAAAACTGGAAAAAGAAAGAGTTTGAAATTTTGTTGTGCGTTCAGCAAGAGGCCTTGAATTCAGTTTACGACTGCGACAGTCTTATAACTTTTTGAACAAAGAAGCGATTCGGTCTCGATTGAAACTAAATGTTTCTTTGGTACCTAAGACAGCACATTACTGATTCATCAGCTGTCTAACAAATCAAAGTATCTCATTTCGTCATTTTCAAACCCTGTAAAAAATGCACAGACAAATTTATACTTAAGAAACCAGAAAATAAACGGTTAAAACAATAAACCATTCATTACCATAGCTCCTTATTATAAATTCAAGTTAACGCAGACTCAAGACCCTCATGGTTTTTAAACGCTTATCCTGTTTCTTTAGAGAATAACTTTTCAGCTGCCATTCTGTCCATATAATTGAAAAGAATATGTCACTGTAGTCGATAAACGAAGCACAGCGAGAAAGTTTCCATACCCAAAACTTCAGCAAGTCACGAGGGCGTGGCTTCCTCTAAAGCAATTTGACTACCTATAATTTTTATGTAATTTTTTTTATAGTGATAACGGTCACCGTAAATAATTCTGTCATTTAGTCTACTTGACAACTTGTTCGAAGTAAATGACTTTTAGTGGAAAGCTAGGAGGCAAAGCAATAAACAGTTATATTAAGTACGTTAGTGGTTTCCCCACCGAAAAAAAATATACGGGATAGTTGAAAAATTGGACAATTTCAACCATTACTATGACACCTAATAACATGTTGAAACCCTATATTTTCAGTGGCTACTTGGCTACGACGTTGTCGACTTTAGTGACCAAAAGTTATTTTATTCAATAAAAATTATCAATTCTTAACAATTATAAAATTAATTATTTCGAAATTAAATTAATAATTTCAAAATTAATCATTATTTTCAGCAGTTTTATTGCACGTTCAACTGAGAAACAATCACGACTTTACTGAAAAACTAAATCAGGATCCTGTTTGTAATTAGACAATGTTGTTCGCTACATTAACTTAACATAGAGTTTTAACAAGGTTGGCTAAATAAATAATTTTCAAACAATTTTCGAACAAAGTGAGTTCTATACATTTACAGGTCTTAGCAAGGGAAAATGATAGTATGAAAATAAGAGCCCAACTCAAAATTTTAACAAAAAGAGACATCTCTCAACAATAAAGTTAAAACGGAGTAAACATTTTTAATTTACAGGATAATTTACTGGCGTTTCGTCGCTAGACTTGCGACATCTTCAGATCAACAAATGAATACAGCGAGTAAGTTTGCATAAATTATATTTTGCAGTAAATTATATTTACATGGTATAGGATAACACAAAGCCAATGAGGAAAGAGGAAGGTGGGAGGACAGGAAACAGTGACAGGAAGAGAGAGATAAATCAAAACAGAGCAAGGGGAGCAGAGCGAGTTTTAATTTTATTGTTAAGAGTTACAGTATCAATCAAGCGAACAAACATCCATTTGGTTTTCCGAGAATCGACTGTGTGCAATGCGCCACGCTTGTTCCATATCACATGGAATCAAGTTGCAAGGTCCAATGGTAGAAAGTTTCTTTTGAAGCAATAGGGTCAAATTTGTTAGTTTGAACCCTACAGTTTGCGAAATAATTCAGTTCATTTTGAAGCTCAATACTTATCATTTTTCAATTCATGTCCTTTTATTTCAACCGCACGGATAAACATTTCATCAGCTACTATGATTCGTTTTCAACTCTCCATAAGCGTTTCTTCGTAGTCACTCAGTTGGCCACAATTTTCAAAATCTTCTCACAAAAACCAAAAATTAAGTCATCATGGCACCTGAAACTGTTGCGACTTGAAGAATTTGTTGGCATAACAAGCTGAAATGGAAGAGTGTCCCGTTCCAATGCCTTTCCTGCGAATTATGGCCATCTCATGGTCATGAGAGGTTTTTGCAGTTTCAGTTTAACGGCTCTTACCCTGCTCAACCATTCAAGTTATGCTACGTTAACTGGTGAAGGCAGTGTGAAAACATTTCGCGTACAGATGACAAACACGAGTGACGACGTGGTTTTGAGAGATCTGCTGAGCAGACTGGCAGTCGTAGACAGTCGTTCACCAGCACGTCATTACCTAACGTTTGATGTCTACAATTTCCTATCGACTCAACACAGGGTTAAAGCAAATTGTGGTTCTTGCGCTCTTGTATTTCCATAGGCGTCAGACACAGTGTTTGCAGTGCCTGTTCCATAATTCGGCTCTTTAGCTCTTTCCCGGTCGGAGCTCTAGCTTTGACGAGAAAAATCGTCTGACGTTAGCCACGGTAAAATGCTAGAAGTTTTATCCCGCCGGGAAAGAGTTAAGTCAAACTTGAACAAGATGTTCGGTTTGATAGTCCTACGACCTACTAAGTGATCTACAATGCCATGCCAGGAGTGCCTTGCCCGTGAAAACACGATACCAGAAATTCGACGATCAAGTCTAGTTCTCTCCGTTTTCCCAAGTTTAAGATGATGAGTTGTTTTTAGTCCTGATTAAATCACAAAAATGTTATTTTCTTCAACAATTTTGGTAAATAATATCCAGCAAAAAATGCAACCAGTCACTTTGTTCATTGTCTCAACATTTACAACTCCACAAAACAGAACCACATACCTGCACCTGTAGTTTGAGACTCCCCAGCCAGTTTTTTCTTTTCTCGAGCTGCGGCATGAACATGGTGTAGACCTTCCTCGATTTGCTTCATCAATGCCTTATGGTCATTCTGTAAACCTGAAATAAAACAAAAAATAAGCTAACAGATGATAACAGCTACGAGCAAAAACCAGGTAATAAGTTCTAGGTCTAAGGAAGATATCTTTGTAAAAACTGAGTTTGATGGCGCAAAAATGAACCTACACTTTAGATTTTTCAAATGTTTCACTGCACTGCATGGCACGGCGTGAGCTCCCAACTTGCCGAGTAAAATCGTCTAGCGTTGGCGACAGTACATTAACAGGATATCAATTCATTCATCAATGAACTAAAATAAAACAACATTTTTGCGTTCGAAAAGCAACGGAGATCCTGATCACTACAGAAACGTGGGAAAGCTCGATCCCAGTCTCAACATGAAAATCAGTAGGATAACTCCTTATGAACCTTCTCTTCGAGAAATCCACAAAATCATTTTGGATTTGTTTTTGCCTAATACTATTTTCCTTAATTTCAAAGTTCTTAACCGCTGTTGTAGTCCGTAGTTCTTATATTGACCAATAATATTGTCCTGGAAAGGCGAACGTCTTTGTCTACCTCAGTCGTAAAGAACATGGTCGAAGTAACGATTTATGTAGCCAAGCCGAATTAACGGTACTTACGCCGTCCAAATTTCAAAACGGAAAGAAAGCGGGCGTTATGAACCGAATTTTACATATCACCTTTACCATCTTGTTTATTCTAGTTGAGTAGGTTTGAGTTCACCTGACTGGGATTTTCTGGTCGGGCGAGTTGGCTGAAAATTCCCATGTGATTGAGTAAAAAGATTCGGCCATGGTTGAACGTTTATGGACAACATAGGCGCAACTAGGCATTTCAAAATGCAGAGGCCGGATGGTCACATCAAGCCACCATTAGGGCGATTTTGAAAGATTTCGAGTGAAGTAGGTTTACGTGGCTCTGGGAAATAAGGACGACTTCTAGTTGTGCTCCTGGACAAGTGATAACTATGCAAAATGTCAAAACTACAACGGCTACATGCACCTCAAAATTTCACAAAGGGTGGACTTTAACTATACAGCGATAGCATACACCAGAGTGATTTAATCTTTAAATGTTCAGGTTTAAGAACTTACATATTATCTTGTTTCTTGCAACACGTACAGTGTACACGTCAATGTCTTGTCGAGGGTAATCTTCGTTATCAACTAGGTTTCCAGTCATTCCAACACCATTTTGCTAAATAAAAAAGCGGGGGGAACAAAGAAGTATTCAATACAGAATTTCATGATTGAAATGAACGGGCTAACTTATATGTATAGAATATGCACTTTTGTACTATCTACTAAACACAGACTTAAATGACATTATTACTGTACACTGTACCATTGTTTAGTCACATGGATACAAATTGAAATGCGTGGTCGGCTGTATGTAGCCCAGATAGCTTATCCACCTCATAAGTCTCAACGAGCTAATAGCGTTGCCCGTGCTTTGAACAACTGGACAATTGAACTGTCTTTAGTTATACACGTCAATTTCTTCACTAAATTGTGCTATTCCTCTGGTATATAAAATATAATTTGGGTTGTTCCAAGCATGCAGAGCACTCACCACAAGACTATTTGGGCATCGAACAAACAACCGCAGATAAACGTCCCTTAGAATCTGAACTACGAGGAGTGGATGCTCAAAATAGGGTCGTGCAGACTGTCAGAAATTGATATGCAGTTTACGGGCTATTTGGTTATTGGCTGCTCGAAACAGCAATTATTGGCGTATCCGATAACTAGCACCTTGGCATGTCTACTCTTCTTTTCAATATTAGTTTGTGAAGAAAAATATCAACTTGTTCATAAGACGAATTAGTAAAGTAAAAATTCTTCCTCGTTAGGCGCATTTAACAGGTTTGTTTCATTTCGGCTCATTACGACAGTTCAGGTGAATCATTTTGTCTGATTATATTACCGTGTTACTCATGTCGGGGGTAACACAAGTTTACCTTTAAAATTTTTCCAAATAAATTGACGACAGAATTGAAACTTTAACTTTGTATGATTAAGCTGCGGTAACTAACCCATTCAAAATTAACTATGCTCATATTTCCAACGCTGAAATGTAGGTGAAGGCCAATACATTGGCCGATTAAGCCGTATATTGAATCGGTAAGTTAAATTTTTGCAATTCTCTTCATTCCTAATATATTTCAAGTACGTAGGGATCATAGTGTTGGCACATGCACAGAATTTAGTCAAAGTAGAAAACAAGTTTTAAGGTAGTACTTTGCCTAAAAACAAGGAACGTCAGTACTGTACCTTGTTCCAGCGGAGAAGCTAATCATAGCAACTAGTCATGCTAGGCAAATATAAGATTATCTATGCATAGCAACAGCTCATGCTATGCACATATAAAACTCAGACATCAGGCAAAACATGCATCAACTGGTTGTTTTTGTTGTAGTTTCTAGTCGTGCTTCGCACTATCACTAGCTTGACTACCAATTGCTGTATTAATAACTATTGCGTTAGTGGATGTATGTGGTTTGATACCTGAACATCGTTGATCATTTTGACTTTGCATTTCATGACCAGTTGCTATGCTTAGCTTCACCACTGCCTTGTTCGCGCGGTTTTATGCCGTGTATTAACTTTAAACCTTTCTGCTACGGTCACAATTGCCTACACAGTTCTGCACTTTTGGATATCTTTACAACATTAAAATAAAAGAAGTACTGTATGCAGTAAAATTACCAACTGACGTATGATCACACCATCAAAAACTTCAATGAAGGGGTTGCTGTTGAAAGCTGTGGTATATTTTAATTGATTAAATAAGTTCCTATTCATTGTAGTGTGCCAGTGTTCAACTTCGGTTGCTGAAAATAAGGATAACACTGTTTAACCGCTACATGCGTCCAGATTATAAGGATCTTACGCAAACGATTTTTTCGCTGTGACAGCAACATGGATGACTGAGCTGGACTGGGAGGAGTAGGGAGGTGTTCTTTTCAAAATACGGGAACTAACAACAAAACATCCAACGGCAACAGTTATTAACACGTCAAAATATTTGTTTCCAACCAAACATGTCATTATTTAAACGTATGACAGAGTATGCATGGTCTTTTTACGTTTTCAGTTTATCGTTGCCGATCCAAACGATTCTGGAAAATGGTTTTCGAAAAATTAATTCATACATAATATTGCATCGAAGTTTAAGATTTTTCTGCTGGTTTGAGATACAAATAATCCACAATTGTAGAGCTGCACAGCCGTTTCAGCCGTTCTAAAACGCTTGAAGCGTCAGTTCTAAATTTTAGAACAAGGCTTTGAAGTGTGGCCAGATTGTAATCTGAGCAACCTGCCCTCAACTTGATCCTAAACCTAACCCTAACCCTAGCCCTAGCCGTAACTCTAACCCTAATCACATAACCTAACACTTTGACTAACTCCCCGACTTTTGGAGGAAAACCTTTTGAGGCCAGGTTGCTCAGATTACAATCTGGCCACGCTTCAAAACGTTACTCTAAAATTTGGAACTGACGCTGGCGCTTTAGAACGGGTGATACGGGTGAACTGCAAGGTACGATTGCCGTACCTTCTTGACGGATATTTCGTTGTTAGAAAACCATCCTAAGGACCATGGAATCGAATAAAGAACCTACTCAAACCTGCAGTATTTTATATTCGTGCCCACTGTCATTGTTCGACGAGGTGTAGAACCAATATTCACAACACCGACATTTCTTTTTTAAATTTATTCAAACATTCTGGTTCCTTCTCTGGCAACGTAAGAGTAAAGGACCTTAAATTGCAATTACGATAAATAAACTAATTGCGAAAAACCATTTCGACCCTAAAAGTTACACATTCAATTTGCGTCTGGGAGACGACGGCAAAACGACTGTTTCGAAGTTCATACGGATACTCGACGGCGGTCAACAAAAACCTAAAACCGGAACACAATTTAAAACCTAGTTTTCTCAGGAGCAGAACACTTCATCAGTAGCAGAAAGGCAGGACGCACAACAGGGATGTTATTATTGTTCAGGCGTGGCTGTTTCCAACGCATTTGTTTGTTTAACGCAACTCCAATAAAGAGAAATAAAAAGATGAGAAAGGCGACATACGCAAAAACATGATGCAACTTCAGCAGTCGGTGGAGTGCAAATACATTGTTATAAAGTCTTTGGTAAAGCTATTTAACTTCACCAGATGCTCATCTGCTAAAACAGTGGTTCCTAATCCTTTTTGGTTCGTTACCCTTTTTTACACATTATTATGGTGATCATTGCCCCTACAGTATGTTTTTGCCACGAAAAATATGGGAGTAACCTGAAGACAAAGGAGAAATGGAAACGACTTTATTGAAAGTCGAATGGTTTACTATTTTAATAAATCAAGTAGTCTAATCGTTCTAGTGAAATTTTTAACAATTTAATCACTTCTTTTCTATTTATTCTAAGTAGCTTGCAGATACTTCCATGTATTCCTATGTCTTTTGTTTGTTAAGCTTTCCTCTCGTTTGCCCCGGACGTCTTCAGAGCATAACTGATAAGAAGTCAAACGGGACGAAAGCTTAGCAAATAAAAAGGCATAAAAACACATAGAAGTATCTACAAACAATCGAGAATAAATCAATCTTTCGACGCAAACTTTTGAAAAACACATTTAGTCAATTCTATTCCAATCAATGAGGAATTACACGGTGTCGATCTCAAAACAAAAATGTTCAACGCTGGAACGACTTTTGTCCATTTCTTGGGCATGTTCTTCAATAAACAACCTTCATACATGCAGCATGCATACATATCGGTGAAAATTACTTAACCAACAGCTCTACAAAAGAGGTAATTGTATCTCAGTTACGCATTGAAGTGACTAAACATGATTCAAATGAATGAAATGCAGAAACCTTTACCTGCAATTACATACAACCATTACTACTTAAAATGACAAAATTACCACCAAGAGGGCAATTGCCCCCTGGACTAAAACACTCAACAAAAATACCCTTCAAATAGAGGAGTGCAACCCTTAAAACATCACCGGGAAGATGATAAAAGATTAAATCAGTACATTGGTGGGATTTCAGATGTCTCATAAGATTTATCTTCCATTGAGTTTTGGTTGTAGCAAGATTTTAATGAGTATGAATGCATGCTGAAAGTGTGCCAAATGCAACATGGATGAGAACTGAATGAGGACCATAAGTGCCACTGGACTACTGTAAAATGTCCTTTGAAACATCAGGTTACAGATGCTGTCAGACATTGGGAGGATAACTGGTTAAGAATGTAAGGGTTCTGCCCATGGTTCTGTTATCAGTATGGGATTTCCATGTCTACACATGATAAAACATACTCAAGGGCTCTGAAACAATATCAGTGCAGAGACTGAGAGTATAATATTTATATTCATCAACCATGGCTGCTTGATGCAGTTATAATTATAAAAACTATTCTTGCCCTTACAATTAAAATTATTCTTCCCAGCTTTCTTGGTTTGATTCTGACAAAATTGTTTTGCACCCAACATTTAAATGACTTCCATTCACTTTAGGTCATTTTCTGACAACATGACTGCCACTGTGTTGTTATGAGATGTTTCATCATGTTGTTCCACACATCATTGCATCAAAGCAGACAGCTCCCTGATTAAACTCCTACATCCAACAAATTTTACAACCAAGGAAGACAAACTACATAAGTCAAGGTCAAAAGTTCAGATTGAGAATGATGTTTTTTTCTTACTGGTGCTCAAACAACAGAAGCTTATCAAATTTGGGCTCATCTCACTTTTAAAAATTAGCATCACAGATCCCTGAAAACTCTTTACCAATCCTGTTACTGTACATCCAGAGAAAACTTTTCAGACTGACATTTTCATATACCATTAATGCTTCAAGGCATGTGTTGAGGCATATGCATGCAATCACACATCTCATATAGCAAAGCCTGCCTTCTCAAGGGCAGACAAAGCAGACTACTACTCTGATGTTACTAAAGGGAAACATAAACCAGTAAGACCTGTGGAGTTGCATCTCTAAGTACAGACAAACAAAGGTGATTCCCTTAAAAAGTTCATTTCTCAATTCCAGCCAGCTAGAAATTGAGGCTGCTTATCTCAATTTTCCTTTTAGGGGATGCTTATTTGAACAAAGGTACTTACTTGAAGGGAGCACTATTTGAGGCATTTACAATAACATAAAGGACTAGTGCATAGTTGTTTGTTTTAGAGGAACACAAGTCATCATACAAGTAATGATGTTCTGTTTATGCAGGGATCTGTAATATTCGGCCTGATCATTAGCAATATCAAGATCAAATACCATCATACTGTATCTCATGGGTAAGGCATGTGGCCTCATTTCTTTAACACTGATATCAGATGGACTGACTAAGCTGCATATAGCTCCATTACACACTTTTTATTTACATGTTGGACTCCAGTTTGAATTACAGATATTATGCCTCTTGCATGGGAATATACTACATTTACTTTAATTATTTATTACATAAATTCATTACAGTGATGCATTGCAATTTACTGGAGTTCTTTTTTCAAAAGATCTGCAGAGTACTGTGATGTCAGTTTTCTATGCAGCATTTCCCTGAATACCTTGTTTCGAGCTTTTAATAATGAGTTCAAACCACTTTATTTTCATTACAATTGTTTTAAGGCCCTACAGCATATTAACATCTCTCAAACAACAAGTCATGTAAGGCCACTCCAAATTACATTTCAGTTTATCACTAACCTATTCTAGAAAATTCAATGTAGACAGGATGCCCAATATCATTATTTACCAGTATTATTATTTTATATATCTCACTGAACTCCTAATTTCAAATTGTTCTCCTCATTTATGTCTGCTTACTTACAGAGTTTCATATTTGATTTGGCCCAAATTTCATCATTTCAAGTTGATCAAATCAATTTAGTGAAAACAACTGTAAACATCCTTTTGACCTTCCCAGAAATAAAAACAACCTAACATATTCTCATATAAAGGTAAACTTGTACTATGGGAACATAATAAAAATTCCCCTCTTTTTCTTTGTAAACTTCACAAAGTTCAGTAATAGAAATTTGGGGTTCACAACTAAAAGCAACAGCATGGTGGGAAAATGGTGAGATTGATCAGCTTTACAGATTTAAATTATACGTACAGACTCAAGAACATCATGAAGTTCTTTTATTTCTTCCTCGATTCGATTCTTCCTTTCAATTAAGTCTTGTACTTTTCTAACTTCTTCTTGAACGTCGGCTGCCATCTTTGTCCTGCGTGCTGTACATCCTCAGATAAGCGACGTGGGCTCAAGTCTTGTCGAATGATAACAACACTACATTTCGCGAAACTTTGAGGACATTGATACGTATATGACGAGCTTGTCTTTTGGACTCGTTTCTTCCTTCAGAAAAGAAAAATGAGTGTACCAGGAAATTAATTGATTACTCTTCATTAAAATACATAAACATGTCATCTGAGGAGAAGGAAGAGAGAGAGTCAATTAACAATGAGAAAGAGCAGAAGGAAAGCGAAAACCAACGGGGGAAAAGGCCTAATCAAGAGAGAAATGCAAAATCAAGCGACAGTGACACAGATGATGAAAAACCATCTCCACCAAAAACCCTGGAAGATTTGGGTATCAAACTGGATCAAAGTAATCACATCTGGAGAAGTCAGAAAGATTTGAATGCCCGTCAGCTGGGCTTTATTTCTCCTGTCCTGTTTACAAGGAACGTAGCTGGCTCGGTAAACATGATCAGAAAGTTCAAGCTCGAGAGAAAGCTCGACTTTCACACTGGCTGTGTTAATACTTTAAACTTCAATTGTTCGGGAGACTTGCTGGCTTCTGGCAGTGATGATTTGGATGTCGTTGTCTGGGATTGGGCAAAAGGCAAGAAATTGTTCAGCTACGAAAGTGGTCATTCGGGAAATGTTTTCCAGGTAAGCCGTTTCGCCGAAATTTTTGTATCATAAGACAGCGGAAATGGCGCAGAGAAATTTACTGTTTACAGTTGTCCGTGAAAAATCATCTCATACAGTAATGTATCCTATTGAGCTCATTACATGTAATTTATTTGGCGGAAAAGGGGAGGAGTGAGTATAATTATAAAGTATCAGGATGTATGGCGGTTACCAGGAGTCAAGATTCGGTATTTTGTTCTATTTGACCCTCTTAAACCTTAGAATAGTAAAAGTAATGTATTTCTTCTTCCTGATCTGGCTTCACTGGTGTTAATCAAAGTGTTTTAAATTCTATTCTTAATTTTAACTGTTCATGTAAAATCAGAGATGCAAATAATGTAATATTTAAATGTCTTGGAGACATTCATCATCTAGGTAGCAACCATCTAATATGGACTGCATAAGATGAATAGAAGGCAACTAACCTGCTTAAAATTTGTGTACACTGACTGGTGCACATTACTGGGAAACATTACTGCCTGTGTATCCACCATGCAGGTTGCAAAGTTTACCATTTACCCATTAAGAGACAAGGCGACACTATCATTTTATGGACTAGCTAACACCAGATGACTCTACTCATCAAGGAGTTGAGCCCTTCTCCTTAATGGGTTAATATTATTGTCTTGCAGAGATTTCCATAGCTATCAAAAAGCATTGGCAACTGGAATGTGACCATCCAGAGTACTTTGAGGTTTTCCCCAATTGACTGAATTGTATTTTTGCCTTCAGAACAGTCTACTCTTTTTTGTTCTGCTGTTACAGTACATCAAATATTTTTGATAACCCAGCATATTTGTAAAGTTCCTTTTAATGCAGTCACTATGTAGGTGGCAAATTTTATCAGTACCATAGTCACTGTCATGTTATTTGCAAGTCCCATTAAAGTTGATAACCAAGATAAGCTATATTTGATCAGAGTCATAGGCATGACATAGTGACAAGTAAGGTCTGTGAACATTCAACTGATTTTTAATTTTAACTGCTAGATGACTATTCCAAAAGAATGGTGGGAAACAAGGGCAAAACATACCAATTATGCTTGAATCAAATTTTTTAACAGTCAAACCAGTTTTATTATATAGTAGCAAACCCATTTCTAGGGATTGTGCCTAAATTACTCTAAGGGGCTATAATTTATTTTTTTTTCAAACATCATTCTGAGTAAAACATGACAAATGGTAATAAATCTTTTCTAAAAACCAAATATGTACATTGATTGTACTAACTTGACTATGATGATAGTTTTCCATTACCTTGTTGATAATTAAGGTGATCAGATAAATAACTCTCAGGATGAAACAAGCACGAGAGCTTGCTTTAATATAATTGGAAACTGAAAAGAATTTAGTGTTAGCCAAAAGTCATTTTAAAGTGATGGAAATCAACAATTACAAGTGACCAATTACCAAAAATCTTAAATTCCCCATCCCCAAACACAGGGACTGCAGAGCTAGGGGGGTTGGAGAGCTATAGCCCCCCCAATAATTTTGTCTACAAAGAACTTCTTTCTGAAAGTATAAACTGATAAAAAGCTTGAAAGAACCGGCAGCAGTCCACTATAGCCATTTGTACGCGAATTACTCAGTGTTTACCAGCAAAAATCATGTCACACGCTAGGTATTGTTCTTCTACAATGTATTTGCAGTTCTTTACTTGTTTCTTCAAATCAGTCCAGCTCTGCTAGTAACGAAATTCTGTTTTATTGTTTTCGTAATGTTATCTGCGGTGAATACAACAGAACATTTTCTGACTGATTTTTCATGCTTTGCTGCTAAAAGACTTTGAAGAAAGTAGTTGAACAGAGGATTGGCATATAACTCTAGTCAATCAGGTTCATAAAATCCCTTCATCATTAATCAAGAGGCCCATATTACGGAAATATTGGTTTACGCGAATATGAATGAGCAAGGTAAGCAGAATCCCAAGAAAAGAAAAGTTTCAGCAAATACAGTCTACTTTCCTAAGTCGGACCAAGCTTCAATTTCAGGTGAGTGCAAAATGTATTTCATGTTTATTATTCTCATATACCTTGCACAATGTGTTGAGAACGGAACTGAAATTAAAATGCAATTAAAACAAAATACTTAAACCTCGGGTCTGGTTCCCTTGATCTTTTTGTTGTTTTAACTTTGTCCTCTTTTCTTTAGGAGATGAAACAACAAAAATAATCAATATAATGATCCCGCCCAAACTAGAAATGCTGTGTCTTAAAGTTTTGAGAGTCAAAGTGTCACAGGGACAGGAGATTCATGCATCAATACCTGTCCAGAAGTGTCCAATCAATTGTCCTCTTCACTTGCCGTGCCAGCTGGACCGAAACCTAATGTACTAGAACTTGGTTCACCATTTCAGCCGAAGAAATTGGAATTCCCAAAAAAGAAATTTGGTTCTCAGTTTCTTTCTTTTCAGTCAACGTGATTTACTTAATTCCCTTGGCTTCATTACGATGAAGAAAGTGATTCTGTTTTATGTTGTATTTGCGCAATCAATCATCACATGATGCAAGCTCCTCCATGTGAATCCCGAAACCAGTGCAAGCGGGGAAAGATCACTTTCATTGGCACGAAGAGTGAAAACGTGGTTAAGATCAGACATGGGTCAAAAGAGATTTAATACCACTGCCATCCTAAACAGTCATAAAGAAAGAACCGAAAATTTGCGGATCATTGATGTTGCTAATAAATTAGTCGAATGAACGATAATCGGAAGCTCAACTTCGGAACCTTTACGGTGGAAGACCTTTCAGCTGCTTGCACTTGAAAAGTGAACTTGAAAGCAAGTTCTTTGGTCGTATTCTCTTTGAAGTTTTTGTTTTTGGTTCCGTTTTCTAATATATTCCAGAAGAAAACTATAAAGCAACATACTTAACTATTTTCATTTATTGATATCTTATTTAATTATAGGAACAAACCATTTATTGCTTTCCTTATTGCCAGCCTTTTACCAATTTTTGCTAGATATCAAAATTTATATTTCCTTAATTTTCCAATCACGATAAGGAATTTGATTGCATTTACAGAATCTGTGATTGCCATCATCTTCATGTGATTGCCAGATTCTTCACAATGAAACAAAACAAAATTCCAGGAAGCAGATCCCTAATCGAGAGAGCGCTTACGGTTCTTTAGCCCCCCAATACAAAAACCACTCCGCGGTCCCTGAAACAGACTTTCATACATACCTCGAACAGGCTACTTGACAGCACACAATGAACTGCTTTAGAAGCAAAAATTATAAAAAATGGATCTGTTGATGTAAATTTGAACTGTTTGCTTAATGGAAATTGTAAAGAAAACCAAGAAGAAGAAGAAAATTAAGAACAAGCTTGAGACAAATTAAGAAACAAACCAAAATCAAAGTAATGGTATTATGAGAAGAGCTAATGCTGCAGACAGTGCCTGAACCCAGGACATGCAGATTCGCAAATAAATATTTTAGTGCATTAGACCACTCGTCCACTGATTCATTGCACCAAGATCAGCTATCTTTCAGATTTAAACTGTTGGGCACCATGTTTGCATCATAACTTTGTGAAAGGCTAACACTCGCTGAGATTAGCAGCCTCCCTAGGGGTAGATCTCGGCTTCCACAAGTATTAGTCAATGAATTAGCCATTTGAGAATTTTATTAGCCAATGGCTAATTGTGCAAGCGTACCAAGGCCAAGTGGGCAGGAGTTTGAGTCAGCCCAAAGTCCCAGTAAGTAATGCATTAACACTGAATAAAAATAATTAACACAATAATTGGTTAGAAATATAGTTTTTGTTTGTGACAAACTAGAGCATGAACAAAATACGTACTAGAGTATAAAAATTTGACCAAGCCGCCTTAAAAAGCAATCCTGTAAATTGGCCAGTCAGATCATTCGTCTCATAAATGAGCAGTATTTACTTTGGATCTATCAAAGTATAAACAAGGAAGTGAAATTGTAAGAGAATGAAGAAAATATAGGATGATATAACGTGCCAGTAATTATACAGTTGATTCCACGAGGGAGTCTAGTCGGCACAATTTTAACCCAAAGAACTTCAAATTCAGAGGAATGTAGATGGTCTAGTAAACTGGATAGAATTTTTGATATATAAGCAGACACCACCATGTGCTCCGTTAATTCGATTTTTACAGACGATATTGTAGTGGGATATTGCAAGATTATTTATATCTAATACGTAGATGACACCACATTACCCGAAATAGTTCCTAAAGGCTCTTGTAGTCGTACTCAACAGGCAGTATCTACCGTTGAAAATTGGTCATCGCTTAACAGAATCCAACTGAACCCGGAGAAATGCAAGGAACTCAGAATTGATTTCAAACAACAAAAGCAAGGGTTTGACCCTATAATTATTAACAATGAACAACTTCAAGTTGTTGATCGTGCAAGAATACTAGGGTTAACAATCTCTGAGAACTTACAGTGGACCTATCACATTAGCGAAGTTGTTAAGAAAGCCAACAAACGCTTATACTGCCTCATTCAACTTAAAAGAGCTAGCGTCCCCATACCCGATATTGTAAATTTCTATTGCACCTGTATTAGACCAACTCTTGAGTATGGAGCGGAGGTTTACCATATTACACATATCCTGGTAAGGCATTACTTGATAGCCGAGTACCGTGTGACAAATAAACAACACATTTTCTTTTACTTCTCCTGAATAGAACAGCTGTTTCTCGTTAGCTGTGTATTAGTGATCAACATCTCACGATATCGTATCATTAAAGTAACAATGTTTATTTTGCTTGTTTTAGGCGAAATTTATGCCCAATACAAACGATAGCATCATTGTTACATGTGCCCGAGATGGACAGGTATTGAAAATATATTTAAAATTTATCTTAAAGGCCAAAAGTGTTAGAGAACTACCGAAATATGGAATTGGAAATACTGATGTTTCAAGGTTACGTTAAAAAACGTGTCTTCCAATAATGTAAAGTCTCATCCCTGATTTGTTTGACAGGTTTGTTGATGACTGTTCAGTACAGCATCATGCTCACGTACAATACTGTCTTACAGCGATTCATCAGCTTTGTTAATGATTTCTATCCAGCACTCAAGGTCACAAGGGAAATCCGCCAAACTTAAGTTGTCTTTTACCATGAACTTTGAGTGATGCTTTAACTAAGGTTCTTGGGTTCAAGTAAATGTTCACGGTGACAAACACCTGGTCCTTGGTTGTCTCTGACTTTTGGTGGTCAACGTTTGCTATGGTAATTAATTCAAATGTGATTGATTCAAACTGGGACGTAGTAGAATCGTTTTCTCCTATAGAGTGAATATGGCTGCCATGACCTTAGGAACTACTTACAGTACTTTTGCAAAGGGATTGGGGTCATTGCTTTGGCGACAGATTTGTTCTTAGCTGCGCATTTCTTTGACATAATTACTTTACCCCATCCTTTACAGTGATCGTCAGGATTTTGAGACCAAGCATTTGAAAATGAAATCCTTTGGAAATGAGACCCACTAATAAGATTTCCTTCGTGCGGAAATATTCCGATACGTCGGACATTATCGCCAACAACCCCCCCCCCCCAAAAAAAAAAAAAACATGAACAAGTGTCTTTTCTTGCTCTTGTTCCCGTCGCTGCACATCGCTGTGCTTTCCTCATTGATAACTCCTCTCCTCCTCCGAAGTACTTGGGCTCAAACCCGTTTCACGATATTTCAATAGCACCAACTGGCATTCGTTTCAGTTTGTTTTAATTATGGTGCATTTTCATCTCCGAAGGCCCTCTGCCAGTTCCTCCGCATTTCGGTCTACTCATCCACGTTTAAAATAACTAATAAATTTTTATGATTTGAATCTCGTTACTTAGTCTGCATGATTGGTTATTTTTGCATCTCATACTTTTTTTTAACCAAAAATTCATCTTGTCCTTAATGTTTCACTGGGACGAAGAGCATTCGTTCGAGACCTCACGCTTCACTCCGGCAAATTCCTTTCAAAACGTCAGTATTTTCTATTGTACGTTTCGGCGGTACCCTAACCTTTTACTTTTAACACCCCGTTAAACTCCACCTACAGCGTTCCACTTTTATGTCATCGTTCAGAATACATGACCAGCTGACAATTTAAAGAAATATAAAACAAAATACAAGCCGAAAACGAACATCTTGAAATCCAAGATTCGGATTATAAACAAGACGACGAAGTTTAACGGTTCTCACGCCTGACGGCACAGATATTTCCCGAAAGAAAACACACCGGCCAGTACACGCACTACTCTAGCTTTGAGCCGTTTTCACGCAAAACTGCATGGATAAAATCGCTTTTTGATCGTGCATTTATGATTTGCAGTGGCATGAAACGTTTTGAGTACCAAATTTCCCAGGTAAAATTATTTATGTCTTCGAATGGTTTTCCGAATCATGTAAAAAACCTTCTAAAAAACTAAAGAAAAAGGACACTCTTTCTCCTAACTCCTCCGATAACCAACTTGATAACTGACCGAAGATTTGGGTTCGATTACCATACCTTCGACGAAAAAGTGAAGACTTACTCAAGAATGGTTTACAGGAAGTCCTTCGTCATCTTAAGGAACAAATTAATGTTATTATAGTCTATAATACTAAAAAGATCTCTTACTTTCTCTCAAGCAAAGACAACATTCCCGACACATCCCGCAGCAATGTTATTTATCAAATTTCGTGCCCTGGTTGCGGCCATAGATACATTGGCAAAACAGATCGATGCCTCGAAAAACGGCTTATAGATCACAGCACACAACACAACACTAGCGCCGTAGCCCAACACTTCCTAAACTGTGAACACACTCAATATTTAATTAACGTGAGCAATGTGTTCGACCAACTGAACTCCAGCGACTCTTACTCCAACTCTCCTCTTCTAATAAAACCTCTTATTTTTCACAACTTCAAAATCATTCATTCTAATAAGTCATATAACTCCAATGTACTGTTATTCTTAGAAGCCCTTTCTCATTAGGTTTAATAGTCCAGAGATAAACACGGGTCTGAAAGCTTCTAAGGAGTTAACACTGTTTAGGTAATTAACACACGTGATATTTCTCACATCCTACAAGTTAATCATTCGTGAAGTACGTAAATAGAAATCTGACTTTGATGATGTCATCCATCCTATATAAGTTTGTTGCTAATTGTACGTAAGCCAATCGGTCTGACGATGTCTTTGGAATAAAGATGAAATATTTCCATTAAACTTTGTTGTCTTGTTTATAATCCGAATCTTGGATTTTCAAGATGTTCGATTTCGGCTTGGGTTTTGTTTAGAATACATGTTTGTGCAGTTAATGTAAAGAGCTGGTCGTCCTACAAACCTATTAGTCTTATTGACAGCAAAGTATTTTTTCGACGAAATACAAGAACTTTTCAAGGGCTCTGAAGATTCAGACTGGTCGTACATGCGTTTTTGTTGTCACTCTTGAGGTCGCGTTTTAGAACATGATAGGAGAGCCATGGGTTTATTACATTTGACGACTTAGCCAGTAGGTTCATGAATTGTGAGAGCGATTTGTACACCGATAGAAAATGCTCTGTAAAAATGAGTAGAAAAGCTGTCGGGTAAACCAATGGATTCGCAGAAGAAGCAGAAAGGTACTAAGAAACGAGGGGAAGGAATGGATAGAGCGAGGAAGGGAAGAATGAAGAAAATTAAATGAAGATAAAAATATCTAATGGAAAATGGCACCAATTGCGTGCAATAAAATAATGGGAGGAAAAAGTTAAGGGAAGAAATAGAGAGTTAAGGGAAAACAGCATAGGACAGTGAAGTTCTAAAATCTATTAGGTAAGACAGTGAAAGAGCTACGTTGAGAAACAAATGGAGTTTTAGTGAAAAAAAAAGACGGAATGATAGTTGTATATAAATTTTTCCGTAATTACGTATGGGTTTTGTCAATTAAAATGTAAACAATGCCAGTCAGGAGAAGGCGCTTTGGTGATTTTAAATTACCCGCTGCAGTTTGGGAATTCCCCTTGATATTCTTGGTAATTTCTTCTGCCCCTCTCGCATGATACGCAGCAGGCAAAGGTAAATTGTTTTGAACACACTAATAGTGTATTAAACTGGTCTCCTTTAAAATCTCTCATACAAGCACTTTTTCCTTGGTATTTACCTTTTATATATGACATGTCCATGATTAAGTAAAAAACTTCAGGATTATCTCAAGGTTTATGTAATGCTATTAAACATAGAACAATAGCCAGAGCTACAATGCTATATCGGAAACATTTGTTTGAAACTCGAAAAGAGCTGCTTCATAAAAAATTTAGCTATCGTTAAATATGTGGTGTGCATTAAAGTGTCTGGAACTTTATATTCTGCAGCTAAAAGTTGTGCAAGTGAAATAATTATCCAGAACTTTATTTCATTTTCAATGCTTTTTTTTTTTGCGAGCAAGTTTTCAAATTTATGACCAACTTTTCAACAATTTTTCAGTTTGTTGAAGCAACTTTTCTATAGTTTATTAGTACAACCATGAAAGGTCTGTTGCAGAGTCAATTAAAATTATTTTTTATTCTGATCATGTCAAGAGCAACAACGAAATGTTAGTGAATTTATACACTCCATGAAATATTTCGATGCTATCTTGTTTCCAAGGAATTTAATTTAAAAGTCTTAAGTTGTGCTGTTATTTTTGTTCTTAATTTAACTGCGCTGCTCTTGCAGCCGTATTTTGCAGTTTTCGCAATTTACCTTTTAAGTAGCAAATGCAATTGTACCAGACAAGCCTGAGGTAGGTTCTTCGATAGGTATTTTTAGTTCTTCTTTAGTTCTCAAGTAAAATACTAAAATGCTCAAGTTGGCATTTTTTTGTCGCAGGTTCGTGCCGGATACTTATCATCACTGGGGGGCTGTCAGTCGAACAAACGACTTACCCAACACAAAGCAGCCGCACACAAAGTAAGCTACTAAAGATCGTCCGTTTGAGATTGTTTTTAAATATGATATTCTATATGCTGTAACAAAGTATTACTTTTACACCACATGTGCTGGAGAAGTTGCGCACCACTGCAGTAGTATTTGCGTTGTGTTATGCACTAACCTGAAGATCTGTTAGCTATTTCACGTACTAAGATTGTTAAATGTGATGATACCACTAAATCGTATTTCCTTTCCTTTTCTTCCCTTTGTTTACCTTCACTTCTTTTCCGCTACCTTGTTTCTTCCACTCCTTCCTTTCCATACCCTTCTCTTTCATTACCTTCCCTTTAACTACCCATTATCTTCCCGTACTTTTCCTTCCCTTTCCTCCTCTTTCCTTCCCATCTTTCCCCTTCTCTTCTCTTTGTTTTCCAGCTTTCCCGTTCGCTTCACTTTGCTCCACTTCTGTTCTTTTCCCTGCTTCCTTTCCTTCCCTTCCTCCTTCGCTTCTTTCCTTCTATCCCTCCCTCCCTCGCTCCCTTCCTTCTTACCTTCCTTCCTTACTTACTTCCTTTCTTCTTTCCTTCTTTCCTTCCTTCCTTCCTTCCTTCCTTCCTCTCTTCCTTTCTTTCCTTGCCCTTTTGCATTTTTCCATCGTCCCTCCTCCTTTGCCACATCTATACCTAACGCCTGCCGTCCACCAATCATAAATTAAACGAAACATGAGCATTACTATAATACAACAGACTTTATGATCTTCGATTGACCTTTGCTTTGCTAAACGACCTTATGTCATTTGATATTATTCTTGTTGTTATTATTATCATTCTTAAGGGATAGGACTTAATCCCAATTCTTCTTTCTCTATTTGGATAACGGGTAGTTAAGCATTGAACCTGGTTCTGCATCCGTATTTTTGACGTGTGGGGAAGACGGCCAAGTCATTCAAGTGGACCTACGGGAGAATGGTGGTCATAGGTAATAGTTTTGTTTTTTTCCGAGAACGTTTCTGTCGTGACAACGTAAAATCGTGATCATCGTAACCCGGAAGGTTGTAAAATCTGTTATTTTACGTTAGGAAAAATTGCTTCATAAAAATCTCTAGCCCGTCAAGGTAATCATTTTATCTCGTCAATACTGCAAGCGATTTAGCCGTTGTCTTAAGATGGCAGTGTCTAAATATAAACCAACTAGTTTAGAGCGTCCTCTAGAGTTGTTTCCTCCCGTGAATTAGTTGCCCTTTGTAATCATGACTGTTGGAATCCCTGATCCTACCGCCACATCAAACTGATGACAAACAGGTGACAGGATGGTTGAAACCTACGATGTTGTGCAACATTTCGTTTTATCCTTTTTTTAAAAATTCTTTCAGGAAACTGATTTGCCGTTCCGAGAACAGAAAAATTCCACTATACTCTATTTTTATTAATCCTGTAAAACAACACGAATTTGCAGTTGGCGGAAGGGATCACCGTTGTAGGTCAGTATGTTTACCTGTTGTGGAATCACTAAGATTCGAAAACCTTCTAGAACTCCTAGGTTTCCGTTAACCGGTAAATGATTGAAAAAGTTATCTAAAGATCCTTCGCTGGACCGTCCAAGGAAAGTTCTATATTTACGGTAAATGCTAAGTAATAAATTACCAGTGAATTATCTGAATTTGCGATGTGGGTAAAGTTAATATATAGGTGTATGTCATAAATTACTATTTCCTACCGCCAGGGAAAATATCGAAAGTGCCGAGCACAACTTAGTGTGAGAATTTTTCGGCGATGTTTTCGTAGCAAATTCATGAAAACAGTGCAGGTGAATCACAGATGATAATCTTCACTGCATTGAATAACTATGGGTTTGTGGCAGGGACGTGCGGCCATCGGAATAGCTTCACAGAATCACCGTACTGGCACACTTCATTCCATGAGATGATGTGGATGGGCATACGCATTGGTCCCATTGAAGGGGTTCTGATGTGTACTCCTTAGAACTCGGCATGTTTTCATGAGATGGGTGATTCACACCACACCAGACAGTGCACCTTCCTCTTGGTTCAGTCACTTCCTTATCATCTTGTTTGACTGTTGTGGTTTCGTCTGAACCGCATGTTAATGACCTTCAGCCTGTTTCACGGCAGTGAAGTGCGCAGAACCAGTAAAATTGCGCGTTGATCGGGGGTAAAACAAGTGCAAGTACAAGCAAAAAAAAAAACAGGTCTTTTTTTTTGTTCTTTAGTTTAGATCTTGTGCTTGCGCTTCTCCTTGTGTTTTTAATTTAATTTCTTAGTGCTTATGCTTGTGTTGCTCCTCAGGAATACCTGCTTTGTCTTGCCTCTTGATTCATTCTTGTGCTTGCTTCCTGCTCTGGTAGGAAAGAAGGAAGAAAGATGGTATGCATAATTAGGCCCGGGGCAAACGAGGAAGGATTTTTGCGAACACATTTGATTTTCAATGCTTCTCAAATGTTCCTCCATTTGTCCTCCCGCGGAAACATTGTTGCGGAAGCAAAAATGTTCCTCAGAGAATTCAGAAACATTTTTTGCTTCCCAGCTTCGATTTTTGCGTCGGAAACATTGTTTCTTTGTTTGCCCACCCGAGAAACAATACTGCCTTGTTCCCTAGGACTACTCTATGTACATTGCACTGTATACACTAGTTTGTACAGCTCGCAAATTCCTCTCACGAAATCTTTCTACCTTAAGCCAGGTTCGGGAAACATTGCAGGGAAGCGGTGTTTCTGCAACAATGTTTCCTCGTTTCCCAAGGGCTTTGTGTACATGTAGCATGTTAGCTCAGGTCACATATCTGAAGATGAATCAACACGTGTTTTTGATTTAAGTGGCATAGCAACTAAGAGATTTGCAACACTTTAAATTACCTTTTAGCGTCAGTATGAACGGATTATTCAGTTTTTGGTATAAGAGTAAAAACTTCAGTCTGAAACTGATGGTAATAAGAAATGAGCTTACGAAAATAGTTTGTCACCAATCATCTTAAGTGGCAATATTCAAATTTACAATTTTGTTGATCTCTTGCTGTTAAACTCGAGACTCGAACCCGTGACCTTCTGGATGCTAGCCAGGCACTGTAACCCTAATGTAATAATATTAATGAATAAATATTTCATTATTATATATATTGAGCTTTGCTGGTCGAATGGCAAGTTACACGCAATTTTTTACAAGTCTTTAAAATGTTTAAAAGGTTATTGGAGAATTTGATATATTATATAATAAAATGCAAAGGACTTGACAAACCCGACTGAATGACCTTTTATTTTTTTCAAAACTGTAAATAAAATTGAAGTTTAAAAAAATGGTTGCAAAAATAGCTTGTGTCACACTTCGTTTGTTGCATTTTTTAAGTTTAAAGGTTTTAGTTACGGTGAAGGGTAGTATACAGTAAAGCATAATCGAAATAATGCTTTTTTCTACAATCGACCGTATTAGTTGCATTGAAGGAACAGCTATTGAGAAGAAACTATAGATGATATGATAGTGCAACACTCTTATTCGTTGTAAACACCCTTACAATTTGATAAGAATTGAGTCTTCTATCGACGTGGCATGAAGTCTTTTTCTAAGTCTTATTTATCAATTGAATATATTTTATCTTATGAATTTTTCTGACAGTCATCCTGACTGGTCGTATTTTTCACGGCTAATCAAAAAAGTCTTAACGCCTCATTCACCGTATGTTATTCATCAACGCTCGCTTTAATTAAGGTGTTAAAAGGAGGGGAGGAATATCCTAAACCCGTAAAATACACCTTTCACCGCGCATTTTGCTCTTTGGGGGTTGAATGCATGTTCATGGAAAGGTGTTTGATGGATATTGAATATTGTGTTGTCGTTCTTGTTATCATAATAACTGGTATTCATACCTGACCTGTTAAATAAGTTTGCAGCAGTCCAATTTCTTATATACTACAATCTTTAACGTTGTACAGCGAAAGCCTAATCAGTAATTCAGGGCTTAACCCCAGATCCAGGATACTCACGGGTTGTGACACGGGTAGGGGATTGGTTTATATGAAGGGAGTTACTTTCGAATTAATTCACACGATTTTGTTACTTGTGCTCTAAAAGTGTTTATATCAGAAACAGGTTATATAAGAGAAACGCCTCTTTTATACGTTAAACAAGCGATTATTCTCTTTAGAATCTACGACAGAAGACATCTTCATGAGGTAAGCAAACAATTTCATAAATAAACACGTGTATAAAGTAGGCTGTCCTCCAGGAGGCCCAATGGCTGTGTGCTATTTACGTATACAATTCAGGGTTGCATGGACATATACGCTACTAATGCTACTATGGATGGATCAAGGTGTATGTGTGTAGGTAGGTATGTAGGTAGGTAGGTAGGTAGATAGGTCGGTTGGCAGGCAGGCAGGCAGGTATATATGTATGTATGAAATAAAATAAATACTTCATCAAACTGGTTCAAAAATAATTGGACAAGTTCAAAAACACGTACCTCATTTACCCCTGTGCTCATATTTGCGATATCGCTGTGTCTATATAATTTTATTTGTGTGAAAGGTTTGTAATATTTCTGCTTGTCTGCATATTTCATTCAATCAGGATGTTCACGACGATGTAGAAGTTTTGAAAGAGTATTCTCCCCACCATCTCGTACGTATTGGTTACGTTTTATTCGGAAATTTTAGTGATGTGCGTGTTCTGTTGCTATTAATAGAGATTTTTATTTATTATTAAGCGAGTGCTTTCCATTGTCAAAGCGCACACTCATTTAGGAGCATAGTTTGCTCATCCAAATGCCCATTTACACGATATGATTGTCGTATACGATTGTTCGTTGTGATGTATTTAGATTAACGACTGGTTCACTATGGTCGTAAGTTGTTGTAAAGAGTCGCAAGAATTGCATGATTGAAGTTGCACGACTGCTCGCAACAGCTCGCAACTCGTGGTTCACAATGGTTGCAAGAGTTGCAATGAGTTAAGAGAAAAATGTGCGCAACTACTTGCGATAGAGGTGCACAATGACGTTGCAGTTGCGAGAAGATGACCCAAAATTCGAGGGACAAAAAACCACTCTAGTTTTAGCGCGTTTCAGTAGTTTCTTACACTTCCTGGGCGAGAAATTTTTTTTTAGCAACTATTTGTCTGCTACCGTATAAACATGACCACATTCAATTCTAAGCGAAGACTACAAAACCTACTTCTAGTTTACCTGGTAAAGCGCAGATATGGCCGTTGGGTTGGAGAAATACAGGATGCTAGATATTATCTGTTTAGGACATCCACTCCGTCGTAGAGCGACTTACGGCACGGTGCACATTGCAATCTTCGGTCGCAAGTAGTCGCAAAAAGTTGTAACGAGTTGCAATCGCGTCGCAAAAGTTTGACCAAGCCAAACTCTTGCGACTGCGACCACGACGGTTGAGCGACTGCTGCGACAGTCGCTGCTCCATGGTACACAATTGTATCTAGTCGCACGACCGTTGTATCGCAAGCTGTCGTACAACCATTGTGAACCGGGCTTAACTCATTGTAGTATTCAGGACGTATTGTTAAGTTAATGGGCGGATCGTAATCAGGAATTAGCCATTGAGACAACATTGCATATGCCAGGACGAATAATCATATGCGAATATCGTATCATATCTAATGATAATGGTACATTGACACGCTGCAATATGTCGGTGTTTTACGTCGTCATGTTTTATTAATAAGTTATGCTTAGTCCCTTCGCCGTTTATGCGAGGGAACTAATCGGAACTTCAGTATAAGTTCATTTTAGTGGTTATATCGTAGGCTAAGAATACTTCCATACGAAGTAAATATTCTATCTCTACTCAGGAAAGCCGTACGGCATGGCTTGGTTCGGCACGGCTAAACTACTTCGTGTATAAGCTGTGCGAGGCCGTGCCAGCGCTGGCATGGGTCTGCTAGGCTCAGCTTTCAAACTAGGCCTTCTTTACTGTCGAAACTAGTATTAATAAATCCTATCGTGCAATCGGGTTGTCTGAATAACTCGACATCAATCAACTGACAGACATTGAGTTACAGGAAATGGTCTGCGAGTTTTAAAATGTGGCGCCCGGTATTACTTAGACTACCCGTACATGCGAAGTTGCTGAGCAGGCTTAAGAGAAACTAATAAGAGTTATGATTCATGCTCGAAAAAACTAAGACCATCACACAATAAGGGATGGAATTTTTTGAACAGGTACTCATTTTAAATTTTTTGAAATTCTTATAATCGTAGGAACCGCCACTCACGTACATTAAATAATTGAAAAGCTGCAGGAACTGCTATAGTTATGTATTAGATCAAACAGTAAAAGCAATTTACACGACTTTTTAGTTGGGTGTCTTCTTTTTATTTTGAAAATACGGTCTACGGCCTTACCAGGTAATAAACTGTATCGTTTACCGAAATGATAAGTTACACTTTTAAGGTTTTTTAAGGTTTGCTATGGCGAGATTTTGTCGCAATTCTTAAAACTTCAGGTTAATGTTAGAAATTTTTGTTTGCAGCTGAATGAAAACAAGAACTCTTACGCAAGCATTACATGCCTAGTGTATTCCTATGATGGTTCAGGTTAGTTCGGATGTAAAAAGAATGTTCTTACAGTCAACAATAAGAAGCTAGATTTTTTTCTGTAGCATACCTATTGACGGTTTCATAAACTGCTAGTTAATTTAAAAACATCTCGTGGTTTATTTTTGTGTAACGGGAAGTCATTACCTTTCTTCCAAACCACCGATCAAAGTTCATCATTCCCTTTCCCGAAATTGGCAACGAATTAAGCATGTCTTAAGCCTTCAACAAAAACACTAGTAGTTCTTGAATAGCAAAAGAAGTTGTTTTTGTTTTTCTTGGTATCAAAATTATTTTTAACAGGTATGTATTTTTGATTTCGTTAAAAAAATTGATCACGAAATCTCGTGTACACTTTAAAACCACCTTACACTCCCACTTGTCGAAACTTCTATATCCGCTACTGTGCGTGAAATAATGTGTGATATCTGAGTGTAAGACACATCAAAATTGTTGATTTTGTAAAGGCAAGACAAAAAAGAAACTAAAGTCTTGAGCGAAAACCATTAATTACAATGAAACGATAAGCTTATTTAAAGAAAATAATTGTCAATAGATGTAAATAAGCGATTCATTGCAGTGGGAATAGGTTTATGGAAATTAGCAAAAGTATAACTAGCCTGAAGGAACTTCTTCGGGTCCTTCAAATACTGGGAGTGGCTGCTGTTGAGGTGGAAAAAAGATGTTTTACTTTGGCAGTACGGATGCCATAAATCTTTGCACAGAATTTATTACAGCTAATTATGATAAGCAACTAATATCACGTTGCCGTATGTACCTTGTTGCATCCAGAGACTGCGTTAAAATATCTCGTAGTCAGAGTTCAGATGAAACAGGCTATCCTCACAAGTCTAAGGATACATTCCCGAGAAGAAGTCTCCGTTTTGCTTTTACCTACTTTCAATTATTTACCGGAATTTTATACCAACTATGTTCTGATGAAAAGACAGTACTAGAGTTGTGCTACGTTTTATGGATTTCAACTGTTTATCACTATTATGTCGTGGGTGTTTGTTCACAAGGTAAATAAACTATCCTACACACCAAGCTATTTTTTAACCTTTTTGTGCTACTCTCTCAGATAACTGAATTTCTTCTCCAATTTTTAAGAACTTCTTGTCAGCTATAATGATGAAGATATCTACCTTTTCGACGCAAGTTCTAGGTACAGTATTTCAAATTTAATTAGCCTCATTCTTTTAACTAAAAATTCAGTGGCTTGGTTCGTTGGTCCCTTTTTGTGCTTAATTTCCCACAACCGAGCAATAACTGACCAGCCGTCTAGTCATCTAACCAGGAAATCAAACAAAAATGCAAATAACCAACCGCAACAAACGAACGGATGCACAGAAAGACAAGTGGATGGATAGACAGATGGACAGACGGACGGGCCGACTAAGCAACTAATCAACCCTTCAGTTATACAGCTATATACCTAACCCTCTATACCTAGCTATCTAACCAGCTATCTAGCTATCTAGCTATCTAACCATCAAACTGTTCAACAACTATTTATTTAACTTACGTGTAAAAATCCATATTTAACTACATACAATTCACATCTTCTAGCTCGAACGCAGAGTATATTCATAAATACAAGGGACATAGGAACAGTGCCACAGGTTGGTTGTTGGATTTCAAATCTAGTGTTAAAAATGCATCACAGGTAATACAAAGTGGAGTTTTCACTCACTTCATATTGCAGACCCTTTTGATTTATACCATTTTCGTCCCTCGTCAACGCAGCATCTTCACAACTGACCGTTCCGAAAAGATGGCGGCCTTTACATTAAGCCGCAATACTTTGGACGCGTCAGACGTTGTCTTGCTGAAAATTTGGAAGACTAGGGTATAAAGGCTTAATTTTGTAAGGAGAAAGTAGTTTACTATTTCCTGTAAGTACCACTGTCAAAATAAACGTCAAGTAGACGACAAATTTTTTAAATTGTGGACATGTTTCGGCAAGACGTATGCCATTTTCAGTACTTAATGATTATGGATATGTACAAGTGTTATTTGTAATTTATTATTTCTAGCAAGTTGTTAACACTTGCAAATATCCATAATCACTAGTACTGAAGACGGCGTACGCCTTGTCGAAACATATCTACAATTGAAAAATTTGTCGTGTACTTGAAGTTACATATTTATTTGATAGTAACATTCTTGAACATCGTTCAAGCTGTCATCAGACCAGATTTAAATTTGCACAGCTTTGCGATTAAAGGTGCGGTTGCCATGTTTTTCAGGCCGAATAATTATGATCATTTTTCTTATCTCATTCGGGTGGGATGAGGAACTACGCTTGTGTGTTTTCCATCGATACGAGATTTGCTTGAGATTTATTTGAGAAAAAACATGGCGGCTTTTCCGAGAAGTGAAGTACTCGATTTTGCGAGTTGTTTTGAACGTCTGGTTTTGATCGAAACGTTGGCAGGTTTTCCAGGAAACTTGCCTAGTTCTGTTCTTTGATGTTACCTATGAACTTACTACATAGATACTCATGTATTCACTGAGATAGACCCTGGCTCAAAGTGTTAAAGCTATTTTGCGTCAGGTTGTTCCATAGCCTGTCTCCATGTTTAAGCTGTTTATGTGCTACTCTTTCTTCATCATTTGACTTAATCTAACTGGAGAAGGGGATTTAACGAAAAACAGACCCACTAAACATTTTCTTAACAAAAAAAACCTGGTAAAAACTTGTCGTAGTGGACTAGCATATGTTAAACGAGAGAACAGAACCGGGCTAACAACCATGACCACGTAACCCTCAACTCGACCTCGAATTGCGCATGTCAATAAATGAATATTTAAAAAACTAAAATAAAAGTCGCGCTTGTTGCGTGTAATAACGTCAACTGTATGTTTTTCAATAATTAGCAATGGAAAGGTGAGGAAGTCAATTAGTATGTCGGCTTTCACAGGTCAAGTTAAACCTTCAAAAAGTTACCTATACTTTCGAAGTAACCGTTACAAGTGGTACAATAGCTTCTGAAAATTTTGTCTTTGATAAACAAGTACTTATCTCTGTGTTGCCGGTTTCCACTAAGCAGTCCCTCGAGTAAATACCTACCGAGCGTGTTAAAAAAATGCGGTCAGTGCATATGTATGTATTTTTGTTTGTATGAATGTATGTATGTGTGTTTGCATGTGCGTATATACATTGTTTATGCATGTATGTGTGTATATATGAATGTATGTATGTATAGATATATACGTAGGCACTTTTCTATGGATAGATGTATGTATGAATGTACGAGTATAGATATAGGAATGTAGAAACAAAATAATTAACATAAAGTACCAAAATAAAATAGGTATAATAAAACAAACAAGTTAAATAAGTGAAATAAATTAAATTAAATTAATACCATGATGACCTCCGTTTCTATTGTTCTTAAGGGGAGATTTAATCCCTAAATTCCCTCGTCAGCGTGCATACTTTTCCTAATTTTCCCTCAGCAGTTAACATTAACACGCATAAGGGATCATCAAAAGAGCAAATACCAACATGCCAAAAAGAATTTCAAGCAATACCAATTGAATTTCGCGGGTCACCATGGTATTACAAACTCATACAATGATATGTGGGGAAATGAGCTATTAAATGCCCCATCAACCCTCGGAAAATGTGTGAAAGTCCTTCTGGCGTCCTTCGACTTTCGGGGATATTTAAACACTAATTTCCCTCATGTCATGGTATTACTTATAATAATAATCATAATCATATACATATATATACTGTACATATATATATATATATATATATATATATATATATATATATATGCGTGGGACATCTGAGTTGTCTATATAATGTAGGCTACTCCATCCTGCTCATCAACACTACACTGATGAGGCCCAATAGGCCGAAACGGTTCCGTCTGTAGTTAGTTATATATATATATATGTATGTAATATTTAAAAACCGAGCAGGAGTGCTTTATCGGGATTTAAAACACGAGGCAATAGCCGAATGTTTTAGATCCGATAAAGTACGAACTGCGAGTTTTTTGAATGTCTTTTAAAATGAACCACCTAATACTCTAATTCGCGAAGAAAGTTTGGAAATTTATCTTTCGTTTTGAACTTCTTCACATATAAAGGCACATGTATCTTTATCACATATACAGATCTGACACGGTTATGACTTTCTTTTTTATTTTCATTTTTTATATATATGAATATGGAATAAGAATAGGAATAAGCTCCTTACCTGTCTTTTTATCGTAGGGATGACAGGATGGTACTTAAAGTGTATCATTTTCGTTTCTTTATTTTGAAGTCTACTCACCGTCGTTCTTTTTCTTTATATTACCAGTAAAAGGCGTTAACTTTTATGGAACAAGAAGCGAATTTATAGTTAGTGGTAGTGATTGTGGTCATGTTTTCTTGTGGGACAAAAACACGGAGAGTATTTTGCAGCTACTAAAAGGAGACGAAGCTGGAGTAGTAAGTAAAAATATTCAGGCTTCTTTATTTGTGTTGCAATCCGTTTGACTTCATATCTGATTGTCTGTCCACCCCTCTTTCTTTACATTACTTTTCCATTCCGCTTTCCTATTCCCTCTGTCATTCTGGTATTTTTCCTCCCTTTAACAGAATTTTGATGACATTATTTCAGCTATTTGAAATGTTAGGATAGCTGTCCTATTTTAAAATATGGAAGACACAAGAAAACACTATATCTTGGGAACTTTTTTATCTATGTCAGTTTAAATCGGATATTTCGTCAACGTACTTTTACTGTTAACTACTTTCGATTCCAAACCTGGGTTTATTAGTTTACTGTTGCTAACGCTAGACGATTTTACTCGTCAAGGGGGAAGTATCTGCGACTGAAAAGGGTTAAGATTACGTGCCCATTTATACGATTGATTTCGTGGCATATGTCTGAATGGCCTAATTTCTTATTTCCATTCGCTCACTGATGTAGAAATATGTGCGGAAGACTGGGTTAGTTAATTGGATACATCATAACGAACATTCTTTTATTTCATAAACTTTAGTATGATACAACGTTTTCGGCCACTGAGAAAATTCGTATTTTATCACATGTAAAAGATACGATATTTTTACATGTGAAGGTACGACATTTTTACATGTAAAGGTATTGGTTCAACGATCCGATGAAAACCCGCGTAGGATATTAGCATTTGATCTATCAGATCCATTGTTTTATAATTCGTATCTCGGTGGCGGTTTGTTGATTTCAGTTCAGTTTGTTTAATTAGATCTGCTACTCGTGACAGATCAAACTGAACAGTGGAAGATAAATTCCATATCTCCGCCCGTCCATATATTATTTTTTATATACTGTACGACAGTCGTACATTGTTCTCCAAATTCGGATCCGACTTTTATTATTTTAAATGAATCCTTCGTGTTTACACTCGATCACATGAAATGGAATTTATATTTGAAGAGGGAATTTTCTTCAGTGTCAAAGCTGTATATTTTAAGACCTGACCGGGACTAGTTGCAAAAATTGTAACTCAAGGGTCTCCGATCCAGAACCCGCGGTCCAGCGAATCTAGAGTAGTTCTTGAGCTGCGAAGGCTGTCGCAAGAAGCTTGGCGCCGACTTCCGTATTTATATGGTTGTAGTGCCTGTGAAAAGAGTATATTCAACGAATATTTGGGATTTGCTCTCGACCACATGCGATAGAATTTATATTTGAAGGAGGAAATTTCTCGAGTGTCAGAATCATATGTTTCAGGGCCCAACCGGGACAAGTTGCGAAAAATGAAACTTTAAGGCTTCTGGATGGGAATCGAACCCGGGACCCTGCGAATCTGGTGCAGCGCTCTGCCAACTTAGCTACCTTAACCGTAGCCTTAACTAACCCTACCTACCCTACCTACAGCAACCCTACTAAACTTATCTACCTTAACCCTAATTAACTCTAACCTTAATCTTAACCCAAATCCTAACCCTGTCACCTTTTATTGTCTTGCTGTGGCTAACCCCAGACGATTATACTCGTCTAGGGGAGACATCTCCGACCGGAAAGGTTCAGAGGTGTGGTCATTGTGTTGCAACAAGGAATTTTTGTTTCGCTGTAACACTGCAATTGATTTGTGCCTCCCAGAATCATGATAAAGTTATTGGACTGGAATTTTTTTTTCTCACAAATAACTACAAGTTTGCCCGCTTAACTAGTTTTTCTGTTGTAGGTAAATTGTCTCGAACCACATCCTCTTTATCCAGTATTAGCTACAAGCGGCTTGGACCATGATGTCAAGATTTGGACACCAACTGCTCACGAACCAACAGATCTAGAGAAAGTGAAATCGGTAATGGGAACTGAGTTGAGTTTGAGTGACTCTTCTTTAATATTAACATTACCATCTTTATGCTGTAAATAGGTTATTGGCCAGGAGTTGTAGTGTTCTGATGTACAAACGTGAATTGATATCTCTAAGTTTCATAGTGGAAGTAACCTGTTGTTCCGTGCATGTTAGTTCTCCAGCTTTTGTGAATGAAGTAGTTTTTGTCATTATAAGTAACTGATGTCGGCTATCTCTCAAATCCGTATTTATGTTTTGTATGGGCTGTAGTTCAATTGTTTACGACTGCTCCTGCACACGTTAAAATTGACTCACCACGTATAGCTTTGTTGATACGGTAATGATCTGCTATCTTTAGAAGTTAGATGTTAAAAATACACTTACGCGAAAGATAAGATTATTTCATTTTAAAGAACTTTTGAAGAGATAAAAAATAGTTATTACTCCCCTAAAATATCTTATATTATTCTTATGACATGATTTATTTTGATGTATTCATGACTGATGGATTGAAAGAGAATTTTATTAAAACAGGAAAGCCCATTAATTAACAGTTAAGTAATGAAAACTTCGTTTTACACAGTTAAATACATAACTAAAATTGATGAATACAAAAAGTAGACAAAAGATTAAATAAATAAAGAATGTCATGAATTAGTACATTACAACAAGTTAGTTCTGAAAGCCACAAACACATGAATTAAATTACATCTTCTGTTGAACTCAAAATTTCCAACAGATTGACCATTTTTAACGTGCCAATAATTTCATTAAAATCCTTTGCACCTGAGAATGTAAAGGTTCTCTTTGCCAGTTGCCTTTTTATCTTAGGTAATAAAAAGTTCCTTTTATGTCTGGTATTGTAAGAAAGATAATTGGAATTCTTAAGAAGACGATTACTGAAAGTAGGCAAGAGCAAGGTCATTTAAAATCTTGAGGACTAACATACGGCAGTGGGCTTGTTCTCTGGTGGTAAGGTTCAGCTGTTTAGGGAAGGATTAGCAGATTTGTGAGCAAGACCAAAAATACTGTAACCATGCGTGGTTCCATTGTCCGTTTCAAATCTCCTTCGCTTTTAAGCCCAGTTATTTGTTTCCTTTGGCACAAGAGCAACGTATGTTGTTTTTACTTTGGTTTGGAGTCTAACGTTTCAATGCAACAAATGACTGAACGTCTAGAAAATCAAAATATGTTGTTTTAAATATTAGAAGGGTCTAGGAACTAGCACGTTACTATGGGAATACGGTATTAATCTGAAGCTTTTCTTAGTAACAAGTGATTTTGTCGGCTCATTTGCGAGATATATGCGGTTTTCTAATTATTCACAATGCTTTGTGAACATGGGCTTGCTCCTTTAAAGCGGCTCCTTACAGATTCTTGAAAATTGGAAAACGTAAATTTGAGATCCCTAGACATGCATATAACTATACTGGAAGAAGAATAAAATTGGATGTCAGACCTAGAAAAACAGTTTCTGAATCAAAAACTGTGAAAAAAATAAGGGGTTTTTGTCGTTCGTTCGGTGTACTTTAATTCGAAAAAGAGTTCAGTGACTCCCAATTTTTTTAAGAAGCCTTTGTCGTAGAATGAGTGATCAATTGGCCAAAAATTTATGAAGATCGTGTTTCTTATTTTTAAAAATCTGCCTATTTATTACTCATTCCGTGAAAATGTTTTAATAGAAAAAAAGGGGGGGACCAAGTGGGGTCACTCTGTCAAAGTGGATTAAATTAAATTAAATTGTAATTAAGCGTCAATTTCAGATGTCACTTTAGCTATAGCAACTGTAGGAACTCTACTTGTTTAAAGGTTTTGATCTTCAGACTGTTTTTCGTTGTGTGACACTCCATTACTCCTTCTTTCAAAATGTTTGTACGCATGTTTTTTGGGTTTCAAATTTACATTTCCCCGCTTTCCAAGAAACTGTTCGAAGACCCTTCAAATTTCAAACAAATCGAAGTATTTTTAGAACACCGAGAAAGATGAAAGAGCTTTACGCACAATTCGTTATCACTTCAGAACGTCTTCAAATTAAAGTAAACAATTTTCGAATCATGTCTCCCTGGAACATACACCACTGTCCATAGATTCCGAGGGAGAGTGCAGTGGAACAATAATTCATACAAGATAGGTATCAACACATGCGCCCTGTTTCCATTAAACAGGGTACTTAAACAGGGTACCGTACCATTGGTACGGAGCACCGGTTCTCTAACACTGAGCTGGTTATAAAAAGAATTTTTGTTTCCAGATGTCACTGTACCTCACAGGTAGAGTTGTAGCCTGGTTATACAGTTGTCTAGGATCGCACGTGTTCGGTCCCCAGAACACTTTATACCTCAGTTGTTGAGCAGTATGAAATACTTTCCCGATGGCATTGTCTCTATATAAACTAGGTTACTATAATTGCGCTTACTACTTTTCAGGTTTTCATTGAAAACGACAAAGAAAGGGAAGAGGAACGGAGAAGACCACACGATCCCATTAGTGAAGATTTATTATGGCTCATGGTCAATCACATTACAAGGCGGGTAAGACATGTATCTGAAAATGTGTGTTAATACATAGAACACGTAAAACTGGTACTCTTTCATTTCAAAAATATGCTAAACAATTAGACAAGAAGCCTGATTTTTTATGGGCAGATAGGCAACGAGGACTTTGCCCTCGTTGACGATGGCTCATAAAACGCGGGGGAGATTTGTCGAACTCTTTTGGAATAGATTTTGTGACTTTGTGATGAAAGTTACGAATTTTTTGTATAAATTTGGTCAATTTGATTTCTCAATTTGTAATAAAATAAGGATTTAGTTCACACCATTTCATTCGATAGATGTCACTGCATAAGAAATAGTAGGATAAGCGATGAAATTTATGGATTTGCGACATTAAACAGGTAAATTTGTGACAACGACATCACGTGTCGAAAATACAAGGCTTGTTATGTATAGGAAATTGGTGACTGCTTTGTTATATGATCAATCCTCCGCCACAATCATTATTTTCACTGTCACGTTTGTAAAGTGTAATGTATCCGGACTAAAGCACAAGAAGCAATATATAACACAAGCGAATCAAGCTCATATTTCGAATTGTAACCTTAACTTTCTGTCTAAATCCGAGTAACTCAATGGTTATAAAGTCTGATCGGTCTTCAGAAGGTCACAGATTCGATATCCGTGGAAATGTTTTTTTCTTTCTTTTTTTAAATTTATGACGGTACTCGCGTAGCATTAATTGCCTAAAATATTTGACATAAGCATGTTTCAGTCAGTACAAATAACTATTAAAAATATATTAGGTAAATAAAACTGGCAGAACAACTTGAAGTAAGCTTAAGAATTAATTCTAAAATAGTGGTTCTCCCATATCGTTGCACGGGAAGGAATCGTCATTTTCTGGTTTACACGATTGTTACTTATTGGCTAATATTGAGTGAAACATCTTAATTCGTGATTTCAACATCGATTTCGAAAACCAGTAGAAGGTACCGTCCTCTGTTTACATTACTAATCATTTGGCTAACATCCTCCTAAAGTTTGTTATCCTGGAGCCACTACGGAAACTGTTTCTCCAGGTTGTTGTATTAAGAAATTTTCAAAATCTAACAATGTTTTAATAGGATGATAATGTTTCATAACAATGTTTTAATTTAATTTAATAAGACTGAAAATGAATCCTAAATTACTGAAATGGTTTCTACGACAGTCCGTTGATTAAAAAGAAAATTCTCAAACTCTTTGATAATTCACGAGGAAAACACTAAGGAAAATTTTAGATCAAACACTCCTATTTACTGAGTCAAGTTTTTTCTAGATTTTCTCCCGAAATTACTAATTTAATTGAAAAGATATATCAACTGGACGCGAGTGTTGTTTGATGCACGAACAAAATACGTCGAAGTGCCCTTAAAAAAGTTCAGGGCGTTAGAACAGTTTGATAATTCAAGGCATTTTATGTATGTTAAAATGCATTAAAAATATCATTAGAGAATTATTAATAAATAGAAACTGCTATTTCTATTTTTGATTTAAAACGTGACTGATTTGACTGATTCACTCAATCATCTGCGAACTGATTTACAAGAAAATCGTACATTTACAGGAAATGCTAAATTAAAATTTTTGACCACCCAGGTCAGGAGTTACAGAATGTCTACTTTCACGATACAAACAACACCCAGTTTCACTTCGTTTTAATTTACTGTCCTTTCTGATGAACGGAAACGCAATATGCCGTATGAATATATACACAGTTTTATAGCTCGCCTGCCAAATCAAACTTTCATCTCCTATTATTGTCGAATCATTCTTAACTCAGTACGGTTCTAGTAATTCCGCATCACCTTATGACATGATTCATCTTGCGTCTTTTTACATCGTTTCTTCTGATCTCGCGTCATTTGGTCTCCTGATGTCTTACGTCGACTCGTCTCGTCTCGAGTCACCACGTCTGGGCATGTCTCGTTTTGTTTCGTTTCTCTTCGTCACGTCTTGACCCATCCGGTCCCATCTCGTCTAGTCTCTCCTGGTCTTCATCATTCTTTCTATTCTCATCCCGTTTCTTCCCGTTAATTTGCCTGAGTCGAATCGTCACGTGTAATTTCATCTGATCCCTTTGTCGTTACGTTTGGCTCATTTCATCGACTCTTGTCCTATCTACTCACCTCTTCCTCTTACTGACATTTCAAACCAATGATACTAGGGCATCGTATCAATTCCCTGTCTCTTATTTTAGCGATTTCATCAAACTGAGAGTGACACAGACGACTCCACTGACGAGGATAATGATGATGGTTCTGAGGTGCATGGTGAACGGGTGCAATGCTATCCTTCATAATTATTTTCTAGCAGTTCAAGTACTCGTGTTTGGAATAATCCAAGAAAAAGTGGTGGCTAATTTTATAGACCCATTTGTGGCTCGTGTATAAGTCGCACTGTACGACCCCATTGTTGCCAATTTACCAACGAAGTTATACCTTCTGGAAGTTAATTTGTGGTTAACACCTTGAACAATTCCGATTAAATTAGAGTTGGTTAGCGTGTAAAAAAATGTAAATATGCAAATATGAATTAGAACGTTTTGTATACGATGGTATAATAAAAGATATTTGTCACACAGAAGCCTTTTGTTGCATGGACAATGTGATTAGAGATTTAGAAAAGTTCAGGTCTCATTCTTAAAGCATTTTGCTCGAGACGTCAGTATTTCATTGTCTCACATGGTAGTTCATGACAAAATTAGAGCATTTCGTTTGGGCCTTTAGCGATCGGAAGCCATTGACCTATCTATAACTCCAGTACAGGAGGATTCAAAAAGTGTCCCCAAATTTATGGCTCCTTGTGTTCTTGTTGGCAACCACTGATCGGAGTTGCTGGGACGAGTTATCAACGATCAATCAAATGTCGAATAATATCCTCTGGAACAGTTAGTTTAACGCAACGAAGCGATGTTAGGATAATCCCTAACACTTCACATAAAAACTCGACATATGTAGGTCAGCGTTTGCAAACCTGCATTATGGACTTCCGACTGATTTTGTCGTTACTCTGACGAATTATGCGAAAAACTGCTCATCTCTTTTATCAATAATTAAATTTTACTTGAGCATTTCTGCATTCAATTATTTTATTAGCTTGCTCTTTTGACAAAAAATACAACGGAAGAAGAACTTGTTAGTCAATGTCACATTCATCTTTCTTGAGTCTAATAAAATATTAACTTTTACTTTTTCAAGTTCAATATTTTATCCTTGATTTGTCACCACTTCCTGCTGGAGGACATATCACGTTCATGTTTCATGTATAATATATATACTATACACTTTCCTGAGTAAAAGTATTTCCTCCCTTTTGCTGCATATGTTCAGTATGCATTCAAACCGTCATATAAACTACAAAGTGCTTCAAACTGAGGGTATTGTGATAATTTATCAACCGAGCTTGGATTATTCAGATTTAAGAAATACCAAGTGTATTCCCGTGTTTGGATCATGTGATCCAAACACACGGGATGTTGCGAGACTTGAGAAAAGCGTAAAAAGAAACTCATGAGCCGCTAGGCGAGTGTTTTTAGCTTTTCGAAAGTCGAGCAATATCCCAAATGTGTGAATCACTGTATCCAAACAAGGGAATCCATTTGGTATTTCTTTTATAAAATAACCACAGATAAAAAGCAGTTAGCTTAATAAACACAATAATGAAGTAAGCAATTCTCCCCAAAATCATCAACTACCAATCAGAGCCAAGCTTAAGAAGATCGAACCTAAGCCAACAAAGAGATGCCACTTCAACACAGAGACAAAAGGGAAAAATAAACGTGTTTTTCTTTCAAGCTATTTGAAAGTGCAGCAACATACCAAGTGTTTGAATTACAGTATTCAAACACACAAAAGTCGTAATGTATTTTTTTGATAAAATAAGACTGAACGAGCAAAACAAACTTCAGTACACTTCTGGCGGGAAATTTTCCGTGTTTGGATACTCTTATCCAAACTCGGGTATTAACCAATCAGAGCTCGCGTCCGAGTCACGTTATTTTAAAAAAAGAGTTACCGTGATGATCATCTAAGCGAAAACAGTGCCAATCAAAAAACCCTGCTCTATGTCAAAGTCAAATTGATATGTTTTCCTGGCTCCATTAGATATGCATAACAACATGATCATCTCGGATTCCTTTCGACGTTTAAACCAAGAGTTTCTGGCTTAAGAGGAAAATTTCACTCTTTTTTTTTTACTAAATTTCCTTCGTAAATATAGGGGAAATTTAGGGAAAAAAGAAATCGTTTGCTTTGTATCCTTCGTGAATTACGTGAGGGAAAATTAGAAGATAAAGTCCCTTTCCCATCTAGGCACAAGCTGGTACAGAAAGTCAAGGGCATCTATTCATGGACTCCCCTTATCAGTTTAAGCTTGACAAAATTTTTGCTGTCGATTACAGTATTACAACATGATACCATAACCAGAGAGAAATTAGCTGTTTAATTTACCTTTTAATGGAAGATTCATTAATTTCCCACAAGTCATGGTACTGTAATTCATATTGTCACCTCAATCCTCATCTGGTAATGATCTAAAAAACAAAATTTAGAATGTGTTTTGTTCACGAATAGATGATAACTACGGCGCTAGTCGAGCAATATCCTCTGTCACTTAAATTTGAATAATTATTTGCAAAGAAGCATTTTTGAGAAACCCTAAATCATTTGAGAAAATGATAATTGAAAAACCAATGTAACTAAGTAAGTAAAGGTACATTTTTTGATGCGTCTCCCACCGTCTGCAAAACTGTATTAATCTTCAGAATTCTGCTCAATTCGTAACACCTAATCAACATTAGGGTGAGTTTTCCAGCAGTTTCCATCGCCAAGCAGTCAAGCAGTTTAGACAGCATATCTGCAACAATGGGGCATCTGGTCGAGATCTCTTTAATAACTTCGGCCGTCTAATTGTTCTCACACATGCCTCCATACCATTTATTTGTCAAATTCGATGGATCTGTCCTGGCAATATCGGTTCATTCTTCATCGGCCTTGCTCAGCAGATGACGGTATATCGGATGGTCAGTTTAAGGCATTTGAACTAAAGTTTTTGCCAAATCCTAGGAAGATTCATTGGCAATAGTCAGAGACCTTTCGCGGTCTGTATTACAGGGACGGCGGAGCCGGAGGGGATGCGGGGGCTGTAGCCCCCCACATCTTTACAAATTTAATGTTGAAACTACTACGTTTTAAAACACTTGTGAAATTTCCCTGAGAAGTGTACAAAATGCTGTATTTTTATCTCAAGCTCCCAGGGGCGGCGGAACAACATATATTTTGGGGGGGCTAATTTTCAGCTAAACCAAAGAAAAATTTTAATTGAGTTTGGGGTATTAGCTATGAAACATTTCTTAATGCGCATCCGAACATAAAAATGGTGCCCGGTTGTTTCGTATACATAAAGTCTAAATAGATTTTTCTTTGCATTCAGACAATCATTGACAAGATATATTAGCATAAGCCAAATGAAAACATTTATTCAAATGTAAGACCACTTTCACTTTCTACAGTTAATACTTTGTTTTGCCTGTATTCCGAATTTTGGTTTTCTTAACCCCTTTGCCGCTTCCGTGGAAGAGGTGAAAAGAACTTAAACAGTTTTGACTGCTCCATTGATCACTATTTACTTTTATTAAAATTATTTTAATATTCATGCAGTTTTTTGACTTTTTTCTCGCACCACGTGGATTTGTTTAGAAGGATTATGGCTTGCTTTGGATCGGTAACGAAATTTATTGTTATCCTTAGATCTCTGTGTTTCAGTTTTACATGAAGTATTCTCTCCAAATAAACAAATGCAATTTATGCAAGATGGCGGTCGGAAATTTCGAGATGTGAGTCAATCTTAACCATCTTAACTCATGAACTTTTTATCAATGCTTCAGATTTAAAGGTAAAGATACGTAAAAAGAATCAATTTAAATACACTTTTTGCTCACTCAAATCTTCAATGAATCACAATGTCTGTTATATTGTCTATTTCGTAATTTTATATTTTTCCAGTAAATATTTTTAGGGGGCTAAGCCCCCCCCCACTTTTACTTTTGGGGGGGGCTAAAGCCCTCCTAGCCCCCGCGGTTCCGCCGCCACTGCAAGCTCCCCCCGTCGAAATTCCGGTCCACCGTCCCTGTATCAGATAATTTTTCTTTGTCTTTCGTATTTGGACTCGGCGCCTGAACGAAGTCAGATTAAAAATTTCACCATTTCACAAAAATTAAAAACAAGTTTGCGGTTATTTCTAACAAAAAAAAGCAAACATGCTACTCTTATACTCAAAATAATAGCTTCTTGAACGAAATAACTTGTTGTAAGAAATTAATTACATAGATCAACGAATGCTTGCTTAGTTACTTGCAAATGATCACAAAGATCGAAGCTCATTTCCCTTCTTGGCGAAGATCGAATCGTTTTCACCAAGAATCTGGGTGGATTTGAAATGGTGGGACTTCGGCGTATCGTTCCACTCAGAACTACCGTTACTGTAACAGGTTTTGCCTTCACCATATAACAGTCACTTTTAGACTGCATCGCGCTGTTAAACCTTTATCATGGTCGACATAAGAAATGGGGAAGGTTTTCAACAAGAGGTAGAGCGTTGTCATATAACTCTTCCGCATTAGCAACAACCCGAGAAAGTCAACAGGAAGACAGATCCACCGTATAGTGAATAACTTGTACACTTTTCCTTTTGAAGCCCATGTTACTGACGTTGTTACTTGATTTACATCTACGCTTGCAACTTGCGGCATGATATACAGTAATATCATGCCACACAGCACGGCCGTGATTGCTTTGCAGGAGTTCACCAAGATGATGAGAAACCAGGTTGTTCTGATCGATCAGCAGTTAAATGAACAGATGCAAGCTCAGGTGAGAGAAAATCGAGAGAGGATAAAATCGATCATCAAGACCGTTATTTTTTGTGGCCAAAACAACATCCCCCTTCGAGGAAGAAAAGATGATAGCCCTGACGGCGAACGTCTCCAAGGAAACTTTCAAGCCCTTCTCGCATTTCGAATTGACAGCGACGACGAAAAACTGAGAGAACATCTGGAGAATGCGCCACGAAATGCTACGTACCGTTCCAAAACCATACAGAACGAGATTATTGAGACTGTGGGAGGTTATATTTTGTCAAAGATCGTCGCCGAAGTTAATTCGAGTAAAATGTTTTCTATAATGGCCGACGAAGCTGCTGACGTATCCAACCAGGAAAATCTCTCTCTTGTTCTTCGCTTTGTTGATTCTTCGGGAATCACACGAGAAGAGTTCGTTGGATTTCACCTTTGTGGAGAAGAAACGACTGGAGAAGCTATTAAAGATCTTATTCTCAATTCGATTGCTGGCCTTGGTTTGAGCATGGATGACTGCAGGGGTCAATCGTATGATGGTGCAGGGAATATGGCTGGCAGGTATGTTGGTGCATCTACATTAATCCAACGTCAATTCCCAAAGGCTGTTTATGTTCATTGCATGAATCATCGCTTGAATCTTTGTGTTGCTAATTCTTGCACATTACTATTGGTCCGTAATATGATGGGAATTGTCAGAAAGCTTTCTGAATTTTTTACTAATTCGCCAAAACGACAACACCACCTGGTTGAGAAGGTAAAGGAACTGTTGCCAAACAGCAATCACAGAATTTTGATTGATGTGTGCCGTGCTCGTCTGGATGGTCTTGACAGGGTGGTTGAACTCCTGCTTCCAGTATTTGCTACCTTAGAAGATATCTCTTTGAATAAAGATGGTGATGGTGTTATTGGAGCCGGTAATTGGAATTCTACTAGCAGAGATAATGCGCAGGTCTTAACAAATGCTGTTACTTTTGAGTTCATTGTAACAGTCATAGTGAATTATATCCTTGGGCTTACAAGACCTGCAACCATTAAACTGCAAAGGGAAGAAATGGACATCCTGGCTGCTGAACAAGGAATCTCAACCCTGAAAGGTGCTCTTGAAGAAATGCATGCCCGTGTTGATCAACACCACAACAGGCTTTATGAGGAGGCTGTCCAACTTTCTGAAAGATTTGGCATCCAACCTTTTAGACCTAGGACTGTTCAGCACCAAATTTATAGAAGTAACTGCCCATCATCATCTTGTCAGGATTACTACCAAATTAACCTGACTCAAGTTTTTTTGGCACATGCTCTACACCAACTGGAATCACGATTTCCTACTGAAGCTTACCTGTGTTTTAAAGGCTTCTCTTTAGTACCAGCTGTTCTGTTGAAGAATCCTTCAACCTGGAAATCTCATGTTGAAGAATTCTTTCAACATTACAACCAAGATGTACCAAATATTGCTGGACTGTCTGCTGAATTAGATCTTTGGGAAAGGTTATGGTGTGAGAAGAAAGAAAAAGCTAAAGACATTCCTGCAAAGCTTAGCAGCACTTTAAAGGATGTTGATCCAGCTTGTTTCCCAAATATCTTCACAATTCTTCAAATTCTGGCCACAATTCCTGTCACATCTTGCTCATGTGAAAGATCAATTTCCTCCCTTCGAAATCTGAAGAGTTATTTGAGGAGCACCATGGGACAAGAACAGTTAAATGGTTTGGCTCTCATGTACACCCACAGAGACATGGAATTGAATTTGGAAGATATTATTTACTTATTCACAACCCAGCATCCCAGATGAATGAGAATGGTAAACATATTATGTTCTGATGATTAACATTTTCCCTGTTTTTTTCTTAAACCTTCTGTACATTGACACTGCTCTTTTCAGAGCATCTATGGGCTTGTAGGTCAGGAACCTCCCCATAGTCGAGCCTGGTAACATGTTAATGGCTAATACCTGACCAATTATTTTTTTATTATTTTTCATAGTATGAAAAACAGAATAAAAATAATTTTGCTCTACAATTTGATAATGTGTTATGTTTTGAGGAACCTTTTGTGGCTTTTTGCAAGCAAGCCAGTTGTACGTAAAGTTGTCCCCATAATGCAGGAGATGGCATCTCAGAGACTTCAGGTTTCAAAATTTCCTGGGGGAGCATGCCCCCAGACCCCCCTAGAAGAATTACCATTTGGTGCTTGGAACCTGTCATGATATAGGCTGAATCCACCTCTGATATCAGCTGTTAACAAATGTCAACAAAGATTTGTATTGCCACCCAATGTAAATTTTTTTCTATTTGGGTCGTGGGTTGGGCATTTTCAACTTTTCAACTTGACCATTCAGACAGAAGATCAGAAATACCTTCATTACCAATTAATTTCGTCGGTTTGAGCTCATTTTTGATTCCGCCACTTTTACTGCCTAACCTGGTTAGTGAGGATGTAATGCCCCATTCATTTTTATACTCAAGTAACACCAGCACTTGGAAATATTATACTGTACTTCTCACAATTCTTATGGATTACCTATCCATTGCGCTGTTTTTCCAGGCTCAGATGCAGGGGCGCAATCAGAAATTTAGAAGGGCAGGGATCAGACGGACTTATCAAGGCACAGTCGGGGCAATTTTGATAATTTTGAGAGAAGCAGAACTACCTACCTGTAGGGAAAGAGAGCAAAATACTGTTGCTTGCAGGACACACACAAAAAAGGATGGGGGTCGCGACCTCCCTACCCCTCCTCTAGTTGCGCCCCTGTGGCTTTAGACCAGAGCAGCATGAAACCTTCATTACCACATAACATCCTCATGAACATAACAGAGAATTAATTCTTTATTGTAATAGGAGATGAGGAGGAGGGAGCGTTGAGCTCTGTTTTGTCTTTGTTGCGCCGTTGTCCCAAGCGTTTTTGACCACTATTCTAATCTCTCGGTCATGTCAGTATCCCCTGGGCGTGACAGGATGGATACATGTAGGCCGATTTATCGTGTGTTCTTATGTAGCTATGCACCTGCTGTAGCTCAGCTTGCTGGAGGATCCAGTGACTGGAAGTCTGGAATTCGAGCTTGCAATTCGGTTGTTTATGCTCAGAACCATTAAACATGTCTTCATTTAATTTTAAAAGGAACAACTGGCAACTCTATTGCGCGGGAGAAACGATAGATAGTGAAACTTGATTTAAGTCCACTGTCGTGCAGTTCGACCTCCAAGGCTTTGTTCTGAACTTTTGAAACCTATATTTCATAAAATGTCAATTACCAATTACAGCAGTGTTTAATATATTCCTCAACTTTTTACCGAAGGTAAAAATTTTCCGTACTTACCATGTTTTAAAGGTAAACTCTAATTGTTGCAGAGGGGCAGAGAAATGAGCACCCAAGGCAAAATTAAAATTACTGATGGATCATTGCATGCTGTAGATGTAGTGACGTCTGAACACTTTCGAAAGCTTTCGAGTTAGAGTTTGTCTGTCGTCTTTAAAATCAAGGTTTTTGTGCTCTATTATGCTTTTAAATTTACCAATAGTACATGCATTGTTATTTAACCAACCATGCCATTTGTCCAACATTTATATATATATGTATATATATAACTTTAATAAAGTTAGAAGAGCGTTTGCTACTTTGAGTTTCACGTGTAGCAAACGCTCTTCTAACTTTGTTAAAGTTATTTCGCTCTACCTACATGGTATCAAGCACTCTCAAACCAATCGTGAACTGTGTTTCTTGTATGATACACTTTTGCTTTTGCTTTATATGTATATATACACTCGATCACTACCTGACGAGTGTGGCAGGCCCAGTTTGCCATACGAAACAAATTTGTTGTAAATCTTTATGAAGTAACCCAAGTTTACCTTGTCTTGCTATTGTAATTCGCTCTACTCTGGTATTGAGCACTCTCTTCATACGATTTTTAATAAAAATCTCACTTATCTATGCATATATATATATATACATATGGTTTTTTGGGGGGTTTTTTCTAATCATCAGTAATTTTCATGAAAATATTTTGTAAAAATTTTCATGAAATTTTTGAGAAAGTCAAAGGCTCATTGGTTCTGGCCAGTAATTCTGGGTGCTAAAGTGTTTACTATGAATGCACATGCATACAGTACACTACATTACAGTAAGTTTTCCCAGTCTTCCTCAGAGGCTCAACCCTTTCTAGTGAATTTACATGGAAAATTTCTAATGTTTCTTGGCAAGATCACAAGATTTTGCCCGAGGGCTGTCTCTCCTTATCTAAAAAAAAATTAATTTTACAATGGTAGGGCCTGCCCTCCCAGGAGATCTGGGTTAGTTTTGTAATTATAAACACCACCTTAGTCATAATGTGCTAACACCAGTGGAGTGGGGGAGGAGTCTTACCTTAAACTGAGGTTATGCTGTATTGAGGCTAGGGTAAAGGAGCAGCTATCCTGTTGGTTGGTTATTAGCTAGTCAGTATGAGAAATATCTGTTATCAGTACATACTGCCAAAACTCATAAGATATTACCAGCATATTGACATTTGTAAAGTCACAAACTTATTGCCTTAATGTCTTGAGTGTTGCAGCTATATTTTTCCAACTTAATTCTGTAATTATTAATGTCACTCAATGAAAGTCCATTGAACACTTGAGAGAAAATAGGTGTTTACATCTTATGATGATTAAAATTATCCAATGCTTCATTGCACTTTGCTGGCTGTTAGTTGAAAAACTTGTTTCTTGCAAAAAAATCCATCCAGACTAATACCAGAGAAAGAGACAAATAGCATTGAAATTTTTTATGTAAGCTGTCATATGATTTTGTTTTTAGTCAGTAAAATATGAGGTTTGAAAAAAAATTTAATTTATTTAAAATATTTAATATATTTTCAAATATTTAAAATATTTGAAAAATGTATCAGGGAATTTCATTGTACTTTTGCCTTCCCAAGATTTGTTTTCTCAACTAAGACATTTCACTTCATCATCTGTTGTATTACTGATCCAGACCATTGCTTTTAAGCCAAAAAAAAGTCCTCTGGAAGAACTAACAAATTTTAAGCTCTCTTTGGAGTTTAACATTTACTTGTCAGTTCATAGCAGAGGGTTCACAATAGCTATCCCATGAACAAAGTTCCATCCTGCCTTAACTCCTACAGTACTAAGAAAAGGAAATTAAGACCTCAATGCAATTGATTAATGTTCTTCAGGACCTTCTATTCAAGTGCCCTAATGTTTCTGCCTATAAAAGAAGGGCAAAATTGTGAATGATTTTGTTGTTTTTTTACAAGAACAGCCTCTTAACTTTGAATGTGAAAATTTTTTATCACATAGAATGTGGTATCTTGGAGATCTACAGAACAGTTGTGCAACATACTACAACATTTATTTAAGAAAGACACTGTATAATTAGGCAAGTAAGCCTCCTTTGTAAATGGCATATCTGACAGTCTCCAAATTTTACGTGTGCAATTCTTGTAAAGTTTTTTTCATTTATTAAATGCTTAAATTCATTTATTAAATTCTAAAAAAATTGACTCTAGTATTACTGTATGGGTTCTTGTTCAGATGTGTAGGTGTAGAAGGATTATTGTCCTAACAATTCACTTACTTAAGAGCTAGTTGTGGTGAAGACAGCCTTATAGGAATGTATTTTTATTGCATTGTTATCCATTATTTTATTGATTTTCACATTAGCATGTATAATTTACTTAATGGTGGCCATTAATTCTTTCCCAACAGCATGGGACTTGCATTGTTTTATGTTTGCTAATACCAGGCAATGTTACTCATCAAAATGAGAGCTCTCACCCAGAAGGAGTTAATATGAAATTAGGATTGGTATACTGTGGCATAAAGACATTCAGAGTTTGCCCAGAATGTGCTTTCGGACAGTGCCCTGCAGTGTTCCTTTGGTCACCCAACATCTTACATCCCACTGTTCATCTGGCTGCTCATAAATGTCCAGCAAGTGATTGCCTTCTTTAGCCTGGTAGTTGTCTGACAATCAGACCATTAATTGTGGAAACACCATTCATGGATTTACTTATTAGCTAACATATTTTCTTACTGACTGGCATCTCACCCAAACATTTAAAAAATTTTACCAACCAAAACAGTGTAAACCTAGCTTGCATTAACAATATACCATGTATAGTCTACAGAATACTGTGTGCAGTCTTGATATAATCACAAAAAGCACCTGCATTTGAGCCAAGGAGGACCTTTCTGCATATTATTTAAATATTCAGAGACTCTATTTCTGCCTATGCAGTACCCAGTACAAAATCTAAGTTGTTGGTCCCCTCAGGATTTTTCTCCTTCCATATGTGACCCAAACAAAAGAGTTAAACCATCCCAGCTTCCATTTTCTTTGGCAAACCTGCATGTTGGTAAAGGGAACTTGAAGCTAGATTTTATTACCAATAAATGGTAGCAGCAATTTGTCTGAGTTAAGAGCTTACAGGTGTTATGGTCAGGAACTTGTAGGTGAAGTATAACAAACGCCTGCAGTGACAATTTCAAACCATCTGCAACCTCAAAAAGGGGCTACCTCTTCATTGGGACCTACTGTAAAGAGCAGCCAGTTCTTCCAGCTTCCACTATTTTTCACGTCAAAGGCTTAGCAAAACTCACCAGTGACTGATGAATTAAAGAGGCTACCACTGGGTGAGTCATTAGGATTTAAAGAGACATGGCCAGTTTTAACAGTTAAGGAATGATATAATTTGCTGGTTGCCTCATGTTGTATCACATTACTTATTGCCATTTCCAGCCTTACTAGTCATAAAAACCTAAATGTACTGTAGACTCCACAGTGAAAGATCAAGACAGGAAACTATGGGGTCATGTCCACCATGTTTCAGAAAATATTTAGCATACTCTATTTATGCAGGTTCAGGTAGGGGGTGCAGAAGCTTTTGATCTATGCTTTCTTTCTTTAACTTCGAGTCATCATCCACACTTCTCAATTGTATTGTACTTGTATCAAAATGATACTGAACTCTAACAATTATATTTCAGTAGTATAACCCTTTCCACAAAGCTAAGTTTGCGTATTACTATTATAATTGGTTTATAGCAGGATCAGTATATCATGCTATCTATTTCTATGAAATAGGTTTACTTTAGGGTAGAAAAATACAAGACCAGGTGAACAATTATGCTATAATGCATCATTCAAATTGTACAGTAAGATGTAAGTTATTATGTTTTAATAAATGCATTATTTTGATTTGATATGTATTAAATTTGTATAAAATGGGTTGAAAGGATTTATAAATATAGATACAGTAGCTACAGCGAAGTACATTAATAATATTGGCATCTTTAATATATGTAAATATGGGACGAATGAGGATATACAATACCAAACAGACAACAATATGGAAAGTAGTTTTGAAACCTGTTTGATTAAACCAACTTGGCAAAAAGATTTTACCATTGGAAGGCATGTAATTCCCGTCTTTTGCTCAATTATGATGCAGTACATGTAAACGTGCGAAATTGTGCGTGATAACTTGAGTACCAATTTATACGTCTTGTACACTGTATTTCAGTATTACAAAAGATCTTCCACGTTTGAGTCAGGTGAAAAGTTGGGCATTTGGTGATCTTTTCTAAATATCACTTGAAATGAGTCCTCTGTTTCCTTTTCCGTCACATTTTCGTGTTTGCCCAGTTCAACTTTATTGTTTTTAACATCCATGTATATGCGATAGTTTTTTAAAACTGATAAACCTATCGCATTCCAGCTTGGATCATTATCTACATCAAAGACTTGAATATCCTCGTCAACGTTGCTTGTAACATTGACTTTGCATATAATTGCTGGTTCCGGTTTACCGTTGATGTATTCCACTGTGAGCACGAAGTGTTTGATGATATGTAAGTTGTAACCAACTGAACCACTATCGGCTCCAGTATCCAAGTAAAAGAGAAGTTCGGTTTGAAATGGCTTTCTTCCTTCTGGCACTTTCAACATGCCAACCAAAGAAGGACTGTCTTCCGTGCCCACTTTTGGGCCTAATTTTTGGATCATCCTTTTTCTAACTGGCACGACAGGGCGACTAGATTTGCATCTGTTAGTTGTCGTTGTAATAAGGACAACTGGAAACGGGTCCTCTGATATATCCTTCAGCCAATTTGCTTGTACTCGTGCTTCGCTCAATGAGTCGAATCCAAGTTCCTTAATACTGCCATCGCAATCGAAATACAAGAGTGCAACTTGGCTTTCACCGATCTGTTCTAAGTCTGAGTTACTGTAGTGTTTTGCCAGAGTATCGTAGCGGCGAAGGACTATTTCCTTAAAGCGTTCCCAAGTATAGTCTTCTTGCAGAGACGCGCTATTGTGGGACTCATCATACTCGATGCTGATGGAAGCTTCCTCACGGTCACCGGACAAAGATTCCGACAGAGAAGGCTCGGATTCCAACTCAAACGAATCGTTTGCTGACAAGTACCTTCCAAAGTCTGCTAGAAGAGGAGTTAATTCTTCAGTGCTTTCATCCAAGACTCGAGTTGATTTGCAGACAGGACAAATGTCTATTGAACACTGCTTTTGGTGATTTGAGATTTGTTCATTGATCAAGCTTAAAAATTCATCCACAAAATTTATGAGAAGTTCACAATTTATATAAACACCCACATCCAAGCACGCGTACGTTGTTCCGTCTCGTTCTTCTGCTTTAGGAGTTTTTTTATGCTCTTCCAGCATTTTCAAGTTAACCCACTGCATATTGTATTCTTGTAATAACATATGTAAATCCTCACCGTTATTACTCATATCTAGATCCCTGTATATTTGGTCATATAATATAAACTGATATTTCATCTGTAGGACCAGGTGGGGAACACACTTTCTTCCTTCTTCATGCCGAAAGAAATCTTTTACCGTAATATCATTTCTGGTGGAGTCCGATAGATCGTAGTCGACTTCGTCGATCTTTTTTTTCAAATATTTTCGATTGGCAAAGCAAATAGAGTATGCTTTGCCGAAGTCACCTTTTACTTTTACAGGCTTCATCAGTAGTGTGAACGAGAACGTAGTAAAAGAAATTATAAAGTGATTATGTTCTTTCCTGGAAACCTAGATTTATGGAAAGAAATTCGTAAGATTGCGGCTATAAAATAGATGTAACTGTGTACAGTGACGTCATTCAGTTTTGTTCTCGATGTTTATTGGCCAGTACTCATCCTTTTCGAGTATTCGTTCTAGACACAAAGTAGAATACGGAAATCGAATAACTGTAATTGCCCACGATCAGTTGTTGGTGGGTGGATTGAATCATCGGACCTAAAGATTAGGATATAAAGAAATTTTTATTATAAGAGTTGCTTTAGGTCCTATTTTAACGATCCGATTGTCGCAAACAATTGTTCACCCTGGCATATGCCATTAACTCAACACTGCAATTCCCTGTTTCCTATTCGCTGGCAAATGTTGCAATTCCTCCGGAAGACTCGTGACCACTGATCTGACTGAATCATATACATTAGGATGAGCAATCCTACCTGACAATTGCATTGTGTGGATCAGGCCTTAGTCTACCCGGCCCGTGCACTTTTCGTGCTGAGAAAATTGTTCTGAGAAGATTTGTAGGTACAACCACGATTTTTATCGTTACCTAAGGTCTCTTTGACAAAATATTTTGTAAATGTATTATATTTTGGCAAAAAACAATACAACGAATTATCACTCAACTTTCCTGTATCAGCATTCAATTGCGCGAACAATCACGCACTCGGTCTGATAGTGAAGTAGTAATTTTAAAAAGACGGAATCCGCGTTATTTGATACGTCCATTATAAGAAAAGCATAGGCGTATCGGCCGGGGGGGCACGGGGGCACAGGCCCCCCAAAAATTTTGCGGTCGGGCAATTGAGCTGAAATCCATGTGTCATTCGGACAAAACATAACTCCCACCAAAGTTGATAAAAGATATACTTAGAAACCTAAAAGAATCGCGGACTACAATGAATAATTAAATAGAATAATGCCAATATTAATTGCCTTTAATATATTTTGTCATATATGAGGTACACCTGTATAAGAATGATGATGGCTTATGGCTGTTTTGCGGGCTCGTTGTCTTCCACGCGAAATTTGTAAACGAGTTAGCAAAAGACAAGCTGCACGAAAAAATAAACATTTTGCGATTATTATTTCAGCAAGCATCTTTGCTATTAGAAAAGGTATATGTGATTTTTTAATTCTATTTTCTTTACACGGCCATGGCTAAGACAACAATTAGATTTGCAAATATGAATATGTGCTAGCCTCTTCCGCGCGTTGTAGAGTCTACATTCTAGAAGATAGCAACATGTCAGAAATACTGAAATAAGAAAATCTTACGATTACATTTTTTCGCGTGTTATCAGGTTACTGTAGACTGAATAGATTATATTATTGCAGGCTGCCTTTATGCCTTATATGCAACGAAGTTGTATTAAACCACGGTGATTAAACTGTACCTTAGTGATGATCGTAGTGAAACGTCGCTTTTAAGACGTGTTGTATGTATTCAACACAATAGATAATGAGATAAGTTTCTACATTATCTATGGACTGTTGTATTTAATGCATTCGACACGACTTTTCTTTAGAGCGACATTTGAAACCGTCATTGAAACGGATCTTATACTGATACTATGCAATACAGAATCTTACTATTCCGGCGATATCTGAACTGTTACTAATTCAGTAAATTTATCCGTTTTTGTTGAAAATGTAGTTTCATCTATTTCAACAGCATCTCGTAATAAATGCACTTATGCACCCAATTTTATTGCGCGATTATAAGCATTCAATTCTACTGATAAAATGGGTCGTGTTACATCTCTTTAGTTTGTTAACCGCTTATTAAACTGATTGTGTTAACACTGCTAAATAGCTTGACGATAATCCTAAGTGCTAAAACTTTTATAAAAGCTGTGCAATTTTTCTTTTTGTAGAATGTAGTTCAGCAGATAGTCTGGAATATGACCATTATTAACGAATATTTGTTATTATGACAGACTTACACAAAACAAATAAAACCTATTACTATTAAGTCTGGATATTTACATTCGTCCTCGAACTTAGGCAACTAATTATAGACAAAGAAGAGGTTGCAGCACTAAAATGTGACTATTTATACGTTTGCATGTTTGTCGTTGTTCCAGAATCCAACAATCAAAAACAGCCTTGCCATTACCAAAAATGTCTACACCTTCACAGAAGAAGAGAAAACGGCACTATCGGTTTCGTGTTAGGTGTTCAATCTGTAACGGGGAAATAGATTCTGACCATGGGAAAAAACATGCCGAAGTTTCTCATTCTGGCTTAAAAAACGTTAAGTTTACACCTGTAGCATCATACGGACAACCTACTTTAGCTTCTTCGTTCAAACGTACCAAATTAAGTAATCCAGCAACATCTGATGCATCTCGTAGTTCTAAAGATACTGAACCAAACGACGCGGTTGTTGTTCAGCCTGCTTACCCTGAAAAGAGTTATCTCGATGAGACCATCAATCCAGGCGAAAATACCGATATGCTGGCAAATGCCGAAGCCATTACCGACAGCCCAAATTTACACAGAAACACTGGTTCTGTAGTTAAAGATGACGGTGAAAATGACAATGAAAGCGTGACGCCAATTGACGAATATCCTGATTTGCAATTGCCTGATAAAGGAAAGGGAGCTGTGACTGTTGATCTGAGTTTACAGGACGACCCTGCTTTTGAAGTTGAAGATGACAGTGGAGATGAAAACGACAGTTTAATGATTGACGAAAATCCGGATTTGCCTGATAAAGAAGGAGGACTGGGTAAAACTGTTAAAGCTGTATCATCGAAAGGAAACATAAATCTGGTGAAAACTCCGTTATCAGATTTTCCAAATCAGCCTGTACGGTAAATTTTGATCAAGCTATGGTAAAAAGATTCGTGATTTCCAGGCGAAATGGTTCAAGGAACACCCCTGGCTCAGTTTTGAACAAGAGGAAAATCACACCATTTGTTGGGCATGTCAAAAATTTATGAATGAAAGTAATTTCTCATTCAGCGATTGGAAAAAACCTGAGAGACTCAATAAACACGCAAAAAGCAAGTGCCACACAATGGCAATGACGAAGTGGATCTTTTCAAAAACTGTTTGTAGCGGGCAATCAGTCATCGACCTACTTGATTCTCATCATAAAGACACAGTAAAAGCGAACAGACAATACATTATTGAATCTCTAGTATTTACTGCACAACAAGATATAGCACAGCGAGGGCACGAAGAAGACAGAAGTAACATCGCAGAGGAATCTGATGTCAACCGAGGTAACTTTATTGAGTTGTTGCACTTTCGAAGTAAAGATATTTCTTGGTTTAAAGATAAACTCGAAGATCAACTTAAGAAGCACAGTCAGTGGACATCACCCTTGATTCAAAACGAGATTCTGGAGTTGGTAGGTGATTTAGTGCTGGAAGAAATATCCGATGAAGCGCGGGAAAGTAAAGAAATTGGTATAATAGTCGATGAAACGTCCTGAAAGATGGTGTTACAAAGGAAGTCTTTGTTGGTTTCTATGATACCAAATGCACAGAAGGACTTGCCCTGTATGAGTTGATTAAGAAAGTTCTTGACAAATTGAAGCTGGAGATTGTAAATATCGTTGGGCAGTGCTATGATGGCGCTAGCAACATGTCTGGTGTCCATAAAGGGCTAGCCATTCGAGTCAAAGGAGATAGCCCTCAGGCTATCTACGTTCACTGTTACGCACACAAGTTAAACTTAGCCCTCCAGGCTGCCCTCTCCGAAATCGAGCCACTACGAAATGCGTTAGGGACTGTGCAATCCATCTTCACGTATTTGGAGGCTAGCCCTAAGCGACATGCCCTTTTTGGTGACGTTCGTGTTGACAGCGAGCCAAAACTCACATTGAAATCCCAAAGTGAAACAAGGTGGTCGTGTCGTTACGAGTCAGTTAATGCTGTTATTCGACAAGTTGAAAGTATTACCAAAGCATTGCTTGAATTGACAGATGTTAAAGATGCAAAAACATCATCGGACACGAATTCATTGCTTAATGCCATTTGCGATTTTGACTTCGTCTTATGCCTTGTTATTCTCAAACTAATATTGTCAAACGCAAATGCCCTATGTAAGTATTTACAAAGTAGCACTATGGATGTTATCAGTGCCCGTAAAACCGCAGACGGAACAGTTAATGCTCTTCAAGGTTGCCGAAACGACAAAAGCTTCGATACTGTGTGGCAAATGGCGGAACTCACTGGCAACAAAATAAAGCACGTAACAAGAGATACCAAATTCTCGTTCAAGGAGGCAACTTTGCCAAGAATTCGCCAGCCATCGACACGCCTTCAAGCTCTTGTTGTAGAATCATTTGAAGGTCACATTCGCCACACGACAGCCATTGATCACCATCGAGTGAACACGTATTTCGTAGCTTTAGACATAGTTATCGAGGAAATCAAAGAACGATTCACTGTGGATGACCAGGATATTTTGTGCGCTCTCGGTGATGTGGTATTGAGCAAGAAGCCGTCAGAAGATAGCGAGGGCAAAGTTGCTAAGTTTTATGAATTAGACAAAGATTTAATTCAAGCAGAAAAGGCTATATTCTCCAATTTCCTTTTACAGTCTGCTTGTGAAACGAAGCGAACACCTATTGTATTGGCAAAATTCATGTCCGTGAAGAAGCTCGACATGATTTTGCCAACATTTTTCCGCCTGTGCAAGATCTTAGCTGTGATTCCGGCTACGTCGTGCTCAGCCGACCGTTCGTTCAGTTGTCTTCGAAGGCTGAAGACATACACTCGAAACACCATGGCGCAAAGTCGACTTAACTGCCTTGCAGTTTTAAACATTGAAAGAGCCTTTACCAATCGTGTGATGAGGAACGTTGATAAAATCATTGACATTTTTTGGCAGCGGAAAAGTCGAAAATCATATTTTTTCTGATTTTCTATCGATGTATTTCATCCAACGGGAAATGAAAATGATTGATACAGACCGTGTATATCTATGTAGAATGTATTTAATGTATACAAATTTGAACTTTAAGAGTTTGCGAAGATTATGAATCAATATTGCAGAAACATTGAACATTGTTCTTAGTTTTTGTCCTAGTGTTTCTAGACATTTCGGTTAAACTTCTCCTAAAGCAGCCTTTACACAATCATACTCAATTGTTTATAAAAGCACATACAAAATCTCGAACAAAGTTGTATATGTGTACTGTGTAACATAACGCAAAGCGATCGGCCAAACCAATACTGTGCCCCCCCCAAACAAGATTAGGCCCGTACGCCCATGAAGAAAAGCACTGCCTCCATGTATTGATCTTCCCAATAAGTCACAGTCGCAAGTTAAAGTTTAAACGATTTAATTGGACGGTCTCTTAATTTTCGCGCTAAGCCTAATACCAAAATCCTTTCCAGTCCCCGACAGCCAAACAGTTAAGTTAGATCAGAGATAAGGGATTCCTTGTTCGACTACATCCAAATACAAGTAGTAATGGTAGTAACTTATAGAACAAATATTAATGCCCAGCAAAGTACACGCAATAAGGCCATCATGGCCTTATTGCGTGTACTTTGCTGGGCATTAATATTTGTTCTGAAATTGAGATTCCCGCCTGGATCCTCGCTCGCGACAATATTGTAGTAACTTATACATATGGCAGCGTTCCCCTCCGTCAACCTCAGGGTAGCGGTCCGCTGTTTGGGAAAATCTTAGTGCCCCTTTGCCCTAAATTGGTCAAGGCAAACTCTTAGCCGGCCGTTGAACCCTGTCGGCGGATTGTCAACGATCAGTCATTGCCCTCTACAAGCTGTAGACTATGTCATAGCAAACCTGTTTACGCCTACGACCCACTGTGAGTCAAGTTAGAGAACTTGGATGGGTATGCTCACTAAACTCTAAGAAGACTGGAACGATACCTCGTCATACTTGGCCTCACGACTGAATAAAGCCGACATAGGGGCAGCAATATACGTCAAAAACAGGCGTGGGAAAAAGTTGTACTATTACTTTTCATTGACAGTTAATTCTGACAAATATGCAGTCCTGCCGATATTGTCCTCCACTTACAAAGGATGAAAAAGAAAACTCAAAAATCTGAAATTTAGGCTACGTTTTTCGCAATAGGTTGCGTATTTTATCGCGTAGGGGACTGGGATGACCTGCAAATTGACCTACATGTCAGCCTCCATGTTGGCTTCAAAATACAGTTTGAAGCTATCGTTCCAGTTTTTTTAGAGTTCAATGGGTATGCCTTTCGACCACACGGGTGAATTTGTCACAACTCAAGGGTGTTCAGTCCCTGTTTGCACCCACTAGCCCCTCATTCATCAAATAGTTAATGACCGCAATCCATCTGTTCTTTGACGTTAGGACAACGCAGAAACATGGCAGACATTCATGAGATAAATTTATGTAATGCAAAGCGTGGCGAGGCGTTGTTCCGTTGATATATTTATTGTTTAATTCATTGTGGCACTTAGTGTTGATAGTTATCTGAATGACGATAGAACATAGACCTCAGACCTGTCTAATATTTTACCTTCGAGATGTAGTTGCTAAGCACTATCCCACCACCCAAACTTTAACTTTTCAAAGAAGGGGGGTGTGTGCAAAATCTAATGCCAAATTCGCGACAATGCTGACAAAACATGGACAACAAGTAGTGAACGGGAGCCAACCAGGGCAGAAACAAGAAGATCAAAGTATAGAAAATATTGCTCGCTTGAATGAAAGGCTGCAGGGTGGCCTTTTCACAGTGCTTTTGAACATAGCAGCCCCCAAAATGCTAAAAAAATGCATTTCCTTGCGGAAATTTTTCAACTGCAGTAATTTGTTGCAACAAAGGGTTTTTCCCTCCATTGACTGAGAAATTACCCCCCATTAGTAGAACTCCCAGCGCTGCATACAAGAGACTCCGATGATAAGGTAGAAGGAAAGGAGCTAAACAAATACTTAACTACAGTGGTTATCTTAAACTAGCTGAGATGAGAAACTTCATTCTTTCGTTAGCAGAACTTTTTATGCAACTTTCTTACGCAATCAGAAACATCTATATTGTGAAGGTGAATAAACTAAATTAATCCAAAGTTTTGAGAGTTAGTGATTCACTCTTGCGAATGGACGACGGTAAGGCAGTTGAAGTGTCCGGTTAAATTCTCGCTGTCATTCCTTGCTTAGGTCGTCATGAGCAGGTGCTATACCTGGGAAGTTATTGGCAAAACGCCGACAACACGACGCAAGATCCCAGAGAATCCTCTGACCTGGTTGGGTGAAAATAATGTTGGAAAGTCTCTCATGGCCTGTACTTTATCTGGCTGAGGATCCTCTAGCAGGACGATATGGCTAAGGAACTTTACAACTTGAATTCTACGAAGAATTTTTTTTTAAGAGTTGTTGACGTTCTTCTCGCGTATTAGATAAAATCGTGATATCGAGCAGCACGAAGCAACCTGATAGTCCTTTCAACATTTCCATCGAATATTGGAATGTAATAGGAGCACCGTAGTCGTCATCATAACAATAATAATAGTAATCATAATTATCAAAATAATCATAACAAGAGTAATTGTAAGGTTATCAATAATTAATTAGATCTTATGCAAGTCAGATTGCAGCTGATTTTCTCATAGACAATATTGTGAGACCAATACAAGCAGTCGTTCGGTCTTGAAATCCATAAGATTACAAGGGTATAAGGGACAACGTCTCGACCATCAACTTACGTCATTTTCAATTCAAATAAGATTACGTGAAGATCACATGCATATATATAAATTTAAAAGCCATGGGGAATAAGAAGTTGAAAAGCTAAAAGAATGATAACAATAAGTATAAGTTAAGTTAGTAAGCAAGTACGAAGTCGCAAAAGTCACTAAGTTTTACCTTATAGCTATTGTTATCATTCTTTTAGCTTTTTTAACTTCTTATTCTGTATGGATCTTAATTTTGTATGTACACATGTTAGCTTCACCTTGTCGTAATTGACTTAGACGTTAGGATTTTTTTCATTTCATACAATAGCCTTATGCTTTTTAGTATTGTGTATCATGTGAACAGAGTACTGATAAGGCTAATTATACTCTATCAGCTCAGAATACTAACTAATTGATAGGGAATAGGAATTAAGCATTTTGCTGTACAAACCAAGGTATAAAACACTAGCTAGGAGTTCTTTTCGCTACTCCATTAGATAAATTTCTCAAAAAACTTTACTGAATAGTAAAACTAAATCCACGCAAAAAAATATTTAACTCCAGCAGCCTTTCTTGTTGGCTTAAAATCTACTGTCATTTTTCATGTAATTTCCCTATCTAACAACTGTCCAAGAAATAAGAAAGACCATGAAATGCAAAACCAAACGACATTCATAAATACAGGAGCCTAGCTCATTGGGGTATGGGGGTGGAACATCCCCAAAGTTTCTCAAAAAAACAGAAAATTCGGCCAAAAATAGATAGTAATTTGGGCAAAATTTGATTTGGCAAGGTAGGTCCAAATCCCCTTTGGTTACTGGTTTATATTTAATTTTCGTATTAGGGCTGAGAAAGCGAGGGTACACCATACATGCCCTGAATGCGTGTCAAATTAGATTCGAGCAATTTTTGAAGGAATACAATAGTCGGGCATATTAGGTTGGACACCTCCGATCAAAATGGGTTAATAATGCCCCTGCTTAAATAATGGATTAAGAGACAGTAAATGATACTTGCATATACCATTTCATGGCTTTAAAATTAGACATCCTCACCTATAACCAATGACAAACGTACGACGCTACTCGTTGTGGACCTTCGTTGAAAAGCTTGATTTATTTCTTTCAAAATACACGCCAACTGGATGCAATTACAATGTCGTCTTGAGACCTGTTGCGTTTGCCGTAAAATTTGCCCGATCATACAAGCAAGGATCGTTCCAGAGGTGTCGAAATATACCAAAGGACATTAAGCTTTCAACGACCAAGGAATAAATTACTTTCTTTCGTAATTTAAAAATTGTTGCTCGAGAGCTATAGATTATGGCCGGGAGTGTTGATTTAAAAGTTAGGCAACTTAACACTGGGTTTTTGCGACGACGACGAGGACAGGATGATACTTTTACTTCCGGATGACATACGTTTTTCGTGATCCACCGACGTGCTTCCACGTCGACTTCACAACAGAGCTTTCGCCACTGTCTCTTGATCGTGAACAAAAAGTTTATCTTTTTTGATATATATATATATATATATGGGACATTTGAGTTGCCTATATAATATAGGCTTCTCTATCCTGCTCGTCAGCACTACACTGATGAGGCCCAGTAGGCCGAAACGGTTTCGTCTGTAGTTATATATATATATATGTATATATATATATATATATGCATGTATGTATAATCCTAATAATTATAATCGCATCTAAGCTAATGAGCCAAATACATTTACACTGCCTCGAAAACTGACTCATTAGTTCACTTACTTTCTCGGTGCATCACATTTAGACTGAGAGCCTTACGATCATTGCTTATTTCATAGTCCCAATTTAGACTGCTGTCCAAATACGGCCCATGAATAATTTCTATTCTGTTATTTAAATCAGAGACGTTTTCGATTGTTTGGCGTCACGTATAATAATACAGCATTATAGAGACAATTTGATATTGTACATTTCGGATCCTTGAAATAAACCTTTTGCGTCGTAGTTCCAACTTTCAAAGAAATCGGTCCTCCTTGTAAGAACAACTGCACATCTTCTCCATTACATTGAACGAGAAATGCCCTGCAATATTCCAAGGAAAGAGTATCTTCCATGTGTGCATTGGAATTCTAGTCATTCTAGTTGTGTATAGTTTTCCTTGGGTATCGAGTGCCAGATATCCCCCTTGGTACATAATAAAAACGAAACTACACGTCTTTTTTGCGAATATCCATAGAAAAAGATTACCGTTCAAATCAGCGTTACTCTTCACGCAAAAAACCATCCCAGAGCTTAGTGTGACTGCTCTTGACTTAAAACAATTTAGAGTAAAACTCTCATCAAGAAAGAAATAGCAACAGGATACATTGATATAACGATCACCGGCTCCGAAAAAAGCTTTATTCCTGAACACAGGAAGAATGAATTATTATTTTACGCAAAATATACTGTCATCTTTGGCAACAACGCTTTTGGCGAGCAACAAGGGCCATGTGTTGTAGCTTTGATGAAGTTTCTACTCCTGTCTGAGCCACCATCTTGGAAAATGCAGAATTGGTACTTTTTAGAAGTTCGTAAGGTTCTTCGAACTCGATAATTTTACCTCCGTCTAAAACCTGTAACATAATAATATAATCGATCGAGTAATGTATTAAATTATACAAAACGGCAATTGTTCTTGCTAGGGAAAGTCTTAATTACTATAATTTAACACATTTGATTCAGGCTCCAGTGAGGTCCCATTTGCATTGAAATGACCGCTTAGGAGATTGAAAATGTCGTCGTCCCAAAAGGCCCCCATTTCGGCCAATTTATGGCTTCATTTTTTATTGAAAGTCGGCCTTCCAGTTATCATACTGATTAACGGGGTGAACACCAACCGTGCGGAGATCGGGCTCATGCGAGGGCCAGGCCCGCTGAGGGAGGGGGGGGGGGCAACTGGGGCATTTTGGCCCTGGGTCCCAACCTCATGAAGGCCCCAGGCCCTAAGTGCAAGATGGTCCCAGGCACCAGCTCATGAGAGACTCCCTCAGCATACTGATGAATTTATTTCCTCTATAAAGGTCCAATAACTGAATAAGATCCGCCACTTTTGTTTAACCGACGGTATTTATTTATTCATTGAACGCTGGGCTTGTACACTGAGCTAGGGCAGGACACGCATGTCTTCACCCCAATAGTTATAGGCTCTCGAATAGGGTCTCCGGTTAAGAACGGGATGAAAACGTTATTGTCAAGCTCGATATTAACCAAAATAATGTTTTTTGTTAGCCCCCTCCCCTCCCCCATTTCAATTTTGCCCTGGAGAGGGCCTGGTAGGGGCACTTGTGCTGGCTATCGTCCACTTGGTGGTCTAGTATGATATATGGCATTGTAAGTGCCTTGCAAAACTTGCTTGCTGAAACAATGTCTTGGGTCGCTTATATGCCCAACTTTTTATGAGTGGAACAACATTAATGACATGTTCAAAAGCTGGTGTAACAAAGAGACTTTAAAACATCCATAATTGGATGAAAGGGGTATGAGGATCTGATTTCATGTACGGTTGTGAGATCTGAAATTGGAGCATAGTACAGTAAGGGCAACGATTTTCAAATCCTATAATGTCCATCAAACCGTGCTCAATTGAAACAGTACCATGATAGTGCATTAGAAATTATGCATGACCCGTGAGCTAACGCAGTCTGACAACTTGTTTTACTAAAGGCACCGCAAACAGTCCAACCGCATAACCGCAATCCATAAAAATTATTCATCGATCAAATGTACATGGACGTCTACACTGCAAATATCATGGGGCATTCCACTGACGAATTCCGACGTAATTCACGCGAAACAGTCGAATACTCGATATGAATTCAAATATACCCAACAACAACCCAACCTTCCTGGACATAATGCATATTTAATTGATATAATTTACAATTAATCTCTATTAGCAGAAAATGATTATATGGCTTTTCTGCATTTTTATTTGCTACTTGGCGGATGGACATGACCGGAACGAACCCACCGTGGAAGCACTAATAGCAATCGTAAGTTTAACGACTTTTTTTCCATTGAGGTTAATGACAGATATCTTGGCTAATTAGAGAGTTTTTTTGAGATCTTCACCACAACTGCTCTATCCCTCAATAACCAGTTTTCGACCCCTGGTTTTCACGGCACTATCCTTATCACTCTCTATAGACAAAGAAATGGTCATTCTCGAGGCAAATAAAAAAATAATTTTGCTTCATAGCACAAATTTCACCGCTTGTTCAAGGACGTATGTAAGGAAGTGATATGTGGAAAGCACATGTAAAAGGATGAAAGACAACAATTTTGGCGACCTAAATTGGCACAGATCACCCACTCGACACAAGCTAGAACCACTTCGAACGCAAAAATGCACGCTGTATAGTCTATATCAGTCTATAAAGCACGTACTTGCAGTGCGTGCTTTATAGGATCTACAACACTCGGCTATCGCATCGTACTTTAAATCCCAATAAAGCATACCTGCTCGATTTTTGAATATTACCTAATATCAGGTCTGTTCAAAAACATTCAACGTCGCCTGGCGACAGGTTGAGGGCAACGATTGAACATTAATACATAAGCATTACATGACAATGTTGTCCAGCAGTGATACTGACGTTAAATTGCATTGAAATTGTCGAATGGTTACCAACAAATGCCTGAATAATCTGCCAGACGTAATGCTTTATATCGCATCTGTTCTTAAGAACTGCAGCAGTTCTGTACATCATGTCAAACTGATAGAGCACTAACGAACCAACGTATTGACAACTTACGCTCGTCGTTTACTTACTATGCTGAGAAATATCAGTCTATTTTTACTTTAAACGACTAAGTTACCTGGTGTAAAAACGGTTTTAAGGCCCACATGCTTTACAGGAGGTTTTCATATTAACATACAATGAGAAATTGCGCCTGTGCTAACTTTCACCGAAAGCAAAACACAGAACTACGGAAACTGCTCGTTCATAATGTTTGTACACTCTGATATGTCAAAGCTATTCAAAGGTTCTTCTTCCTCAAGAGCTTTCTCGTTTTGCTAAATTTCTAGACTTGCATCACAAAACGTACAGTTCCGCCGAGAGTACCAGGGCAAACATTTAGAACATAAAATAGATAAGGTTTGGAGGGTCACATTACCCTCGTTTCTCTCTTGCCATTTTTGTTACTTGTACTTACCATTATCCTGTCAGCATCCATAATTGTGTTGAGACGATGCGCTATCGTTAAAACAGTACAGCCTTTGAACTTATTGCGAATAGTTTCCTGAATTAGGTGATCAGTTCTAAGAATAGACAAGACGTTTTTTGAATTAGTAAAAGAAGCTTAGACAAGTACATTGAGAAGGCCGAACCCGATAAATTTTGGTGGTTGACAAAGCGATAATAGTGTTTTTTACAGTAGAAAACCAATGTGTTGGATTCTATCGGGTTGCATTTTACGCATTGAACTCTAAGGAGACTGGAACGCTACCTGGTAGTACCAGGCTTCAGGATTGAATGGAGCCGACATGGTGGCAGCCATGTAGGTCAAAAACACGCGTGGGAAAAAGTTGTATTGAACCTTTACTTTTCATTGACAGTTAATTCTGACAAATATGCAGTCCTACCGACATTTTCCTCTACTTACTAAGGATAAAAAAGAAAACTGTCAAAAAATCCGAGAGTTGAGTGATGTTTTTCACAATAGGTTGCGTGTTCTATTGCGTAGGGGACTGGGATGATCTGCAGATTGACCTACATTTCAGCCTCCATGATGGCTTCAAAAAAACAATTTGCAGGTATCGTTCCAGTCTTTTTGGAGTTCAATGATTTTACGCAGCAATGCCGCCATGATGTGCCATCGTGTGGTGTAGTGTGGTGTGGTGTGGTTTGTGTTGTATACTGGAGTGGTGAGGTGAGGCGACGAAAGGTAAGCTGTTTTGTACTGAATTATACCCAGTAATTCTCTAACTAATGAATATGGCATGTAGTTTTTGGACCTTTGAAAAATATTCAAACTACTTGTAGTTTGAAAATGTGTAACTTTGACCTCGGACTTCACCGGGATATCAAAGTCCTAATGCAATGATAGCTGTTAATACCTATAAAAATCCTCCGACAAGATCTTCCGTATTGTGTTTGAATTAATGAATTATCAAACAGAGTCGTTCTCTGATCTTATGAATTTATTTGTTTATATGCTTTTGTTCACCAGTTTGTGGCCTTCCACAGGAAAACGATGGATCTTCATCTTCATGTTTTTATCTGGCCGCGCTTCCTCTATCTTTTCGTGTATTTTAACTATTACGTTACAAGAGTTGCTTGATGGAGCACACACAGTACCCCTATGCCTGGTACCCTGTGCCTTGTGCAGTAGACAGACGGGCAGACAGACGTGACCCTTTGACTGATTACTACTCCCGTTGTGCAAACGCGCACCGAGTAAAAATACGAAAGCAGTTTATGAGTTCTCGGCACAACTATTTCAAGTTGACCTCTAATTTTCGCCAATACAACAATAATTAATTTTAGCTAAAAAAGTGACGGGGTATGTACTCTACACCTTAATACACTACTTCCTATATTTTAGAGGCGAATTTCAAGATTCTTATGTTATACTGTTACTTCAACTCTGGAGATGTCAACTTAACGATTTGATCTAGGGTTTTTTCGATTGACAGACCAGCCATTACTTACAAAGACCACCGCGTTGGCCAATCAAAGGGCCCTTAAGCAAGACCCACGGGTGGTAAATTAAACTTCGTAAGTCTCTATTGTAGCAAGAAACTTCTTTCACGGCGGTTGAATCATTGATATTAAATTCGAGTGGGTGTGGAAATTTAGAGGGCAATAGAAGTTTTGTAACGAATAGTAACAAATATTTTAAAAAGTTATTAAAAAATACTAACAAAGCTTTTTGGAATTCATGCAAAAGCTAAGAACACGACTAGTCTGAATGCAATTTTATTGGACGACGAGACAAGTTCTGTAAAGAATGTTACGTCGTGTTACCGTTAAAATTACTTTGCAGCTGCAGTTCAACTTGATTTTAAAGATAGATTTTCATTGTGTGTAACATGCCATTTGTGAACAATGTTTAATAAAATTTGTTGTGCATCATGTTCCATTACATATCATCGTAGTCAACCCAGGGGCGAATCAAGGATTTTGCGGAAGAGGGGTTTGCCAGGCCAGTTAGCTTTTTACAGGATAGTGGTTCTTTTATAATTATATAAGGCGCACGGTTACAGGAAAAAAAGATACAAGTCAAGTTTATCATGTAAACATAGCGATTATGGCAAGGAATTCCCACATTGTTTTGTGGCTCAAGGGGGGCGGTTTAAACCCCCTAAACCCTCCCTTTGGATCTGCCACTGCACGTGTTATTAAAGTCGCGTAGGCGTCGATACATGGCCATTCGTTGCGTCGGATTTCAAAAAATTTTAACGCGACAATACTTTTGTCGACCAAAACCCCCACGACGAATTTTACTCTCACTACCGCATCCATTGCTTTATGACAATAAATGTTGAGTTCGTTTATTGTCGAAAGAGTACGAACTGACTGCTATGTAATGTTTTTCTTTCAACGCTCGGTAAATATACAGTAACGACTGTCAAACATCTCACGCATCCAGTCTGACGGCCCCATTTAAAATTTGACGGAATGTCTTCATTTTCTGGAATGGTCTTACACAATGCTTCCATCACAACGTTTGTGTAAGAGTCCTGCGGTTGGCGGGCTGGCCTCATGGCCTAATGGACAAGGCGTCTCACTTCGGATGAGAAGATTCCAGGTTCGAATCCTGGTGGGGTCGCCTTTTGGTTCTTACATTAAAAAGAGGTGCGAGGTGTTTGTCGGTGTAGTGGCTTCCATAATAAGGTAGCAATTTTCAAGTGCATCAATTTCCTCATCTTGATGCGTTGAATCTCGGCAAACTACTCATCGCACGCGGGAGACAAGATTAGAGTCTGCTGCACGCCTGCATGGCAGCTGCTTCACATAAAACTTTAAAGTACTTCCGACTCCAGGGACGTTTTCGCCGCTTGGCCTGTTAGCTCAGTCGGCAGAGTGTGGTGCTAATAACGCTAAGGTTACGAGTTCGATCCTCACACGGGCCATTTCTTTCCCCTCGTCTACATGATAGACAAGCTGGTAAAAACTTTGCTTTCATGTTTCTACAGCATCGTGGACATTTAGGAGCTCCGTCGCGAGGTTTGACCTTGTGCCAAAATAGATAAGGTGTCTGACTACGAATCAGGAGATTCCAGGCTCAATTCATGGCGGTGTCGTAATATTTCTTGCACGACCAGAAACCAGCAGGTTTACCATGTGTTATTAAAAACGCTTAGGTGTTGACTTAACTTTACTGTTAAGGCTTGGAATAATATTCCGGCAGATTTAAAGAAATTAGGTAGTGGCAATAGTTTTAAAATAAACCATTTTAGCTTCTATTCAATAAAGCAAAAACAGGGACTAATATTTTCGACTTTTTAACTATTTATTATAATTGGTGTCTACCATTTTTAATTCTATAGTTATTTAATTTGTAATATAGTAATGTAATTATTAGTGTAGTATGTATTTATAGTATATTTTTATAATTTTGATAAATGGAGGGCCACAAGTTTATCATTTTTATTAATGTCAAGTGTCACCCTTGCTACCGAGGCTTTTCTTTCAACGCTCGGTAAATACAGTAACGACCGTCAAACATCTCACACATCGAGTTCGCCTTAACCGACGGCACCATTTAACACTCTAGAGAACGACTCGATTTTGTGCAATCGTCTTACACAATGTTTCCATCACAACCTTTGTGTAGCAGTCCGGCAGTTGGCGTGCTGGCCTTATGGCCTAATGGACAAGGCGTCTCACTTCGGATGAGTCGATTCCAAGTTGGAGTCCGGGTCTGGTCGGTTTTTGGTTGCTAATGTTAATAGAGCTGCGAGGTGTTCCTCGGTGTAATGCCTTCAATAATAAGATAGCAATTTTCAAGTGCATCTCTTTCCTCATCTTGATGCGTTGAACTTCGGCAAAATACTCATGGCACGCGAGAGACAAGATTAGAATCTGCTGGATACTGAATAGCAACTGTTTCACATAAAACTTTCACTGTTTTCTCCCCGCGTGGCCCGTTAGTTTACTCCGCAGAGGGTGGTGCTAATAACGCTTAGGTAATGAGTTCGATCCTCACACGGGCCAGTTCTTTCCCCTCGTCTTCATGACACGCGAGTTCGTAAAACTTCGCCTTCATCTCTCTACACCATCATGGACATTTCGGAGCCGGCCAAATGGATAAGGTGTCTGACTACGGATCAGAAGATTCCAGGTTCAAGTACTGGCGGGGTCGTAGAATTTTTCGTACCACCAGAAAAGAGCAAGTTTACCATGTCAGAAGCGGATCTAGGATTTTGCGGAAGTACGAGGGGGGGTGGGGTTGCGAGGCCAGTTGGATTTCCAGGTTTTTAAGAAGAGGGGCTGGTCCGCCAGGCCTTTGGTTATTCTAGCTTTTTAGAGGGTAGTGGTTCCTTTCTCAATTACATAAGGAGCACAATTAAAGATACAAGTTTATTATGTAAACATGGAGATTATGGCAAGGAATCCCCACATTGTTTTGTGGCTCAAAGGGTGGGGATTAAACCCTCTAAACCCTCCCCTTCGACCTGCCAGTGTAACCGTTTATTTGCAAGCCAGCCTGGCCATTGTCAGGTGTTCTATGGATTTTTTAGTCGTTATGCATGATGAGGTTGGAAAAAAAGGTCAGACTTGGTTTACTTGGAGGCCTAGACCACCATAGTTTTGTTTGTGGTTGGTCAATAAAAGGGGTTTTCACGTAAACCTTGTTTGTATCGTGAATAGGTTAGTGCATATTTCAGTGTTTTAAATTTCTTTTTATTTAAATATGAAAGGCTATCTATCAACTTTAGGGAGTTTAATAATTTTAATTTGACAGTTTAATAATTGCTTCTCTAAATATTGACTATATTCATAGCTCACATATTTCTCGTTTGTCGATCGACTATTTCCGATGAAAGATGGCCTATCAATTTACATAATGCATAAATTGCAGCTTAATTGTTTTCGGTTTCGAGAAAACTGTTAACAATCTAATCTTAGAGTTTAGTCAGACATTTTTGTTTTCAGTAAAGCTAGAACTTGAATCCAGTGTTACCAAAAATAATACTTCCTGTTGACTCGCTGAAGTTCCGTGTAAATAATCTATATTGTAGTATAATATGATGTGGTATGGTGTGGTATACTTCATTGCAGTGTGGTATGGCATAGAAAACTATGGCACAGTACAGAACAGTTTGGCAAGATACACTGCAGCTGGTAATCTACAATACAGTACGGTACAGTACATTAGGTACAGTACGGTACAGCTCGATATTGCACGACATGGTACTGTATGATACAGTAGACAGTATAGTGCACTAGTACGGTACAGTAAAACGTGATGTAGCACAGCGTTCCACAGTACAGTGCAGTGTAGTACAGTATAGTAGAGCATAGTACTTAAATTAGTGTAATGCAGCGCAGCGTACTGTAGTGTAGTGTGCAGTGTGGTGTAATGTAGTGCAGTGCAGTGATTACAGAGCAGAGAAGAACAGCGCAGAAAAGAGTAGTGTAGTTTAGTGTAGAGTAGTGAAGTGCAGTGCTGGGCAGTTCAGACACATGCAGTGCAGTGTCGTGTAATGTAGTATAGTGTAGTGTAACATAATGTAGTGTAGTTTAGTGTAGGACGGTGTGGTGTGGTGTGGTGTAGGGTAGTCTAGTATAGTGTCGAGTAGGGTAGGGTAGTGTAGTGTAGTGTAGTGTAGTGTAGCGTCGTGTCATGTCGCGTCGTGTAGGATAGTGTAGGGTAGTGCAGGGTAGTGCAGTTTAGTGTAGTGTAGTCTCGTGTCGTATAAAAGGGCACGGGTCGCGACCTCCGCTCCCAACCCACCCCATTAGTTGCATCCCTGAATTTAAACACTAATTTCTTTTGAATTCCGGCCAAGAATTATTACTGATTTTTATAACAGACTATAATGCTATAACATCGTATGCTATATTGCATAGCGGCACATCTAGGTGCAGTGAACTGTAGAGTAGTCCAGCGTAGCAGAGGGTTGCGCACAAAGCCCAAAATTTCACACGTTTACGTTAATATGTGGTCACTGGGGGGTTGTAACAAGTCTGTTAATTAGTCGTAATATTTCATCAAACTGCTACGAAACTGTTTATGGTTAACAAGCGTATCAGCAGATTCCATGGCACGTTGGTTGAAAAAATTGTCCTTTGAGTTCTTGACCATGGTACAAAGTTGCGCGAACATATTGTGGTATCTGTTTGAAACACAAGTGCAGATGAACGACTAGAACGATTTTAGGCTTATTGTTTTGTAAAGTCTGTTGTGTAATATAGGAGCGTAATTCGCCGAATTTCTGTGTAGCATTGTTTACTCTACTGTTGTTCTATTTAGTTTAAAATTCGCAATCTGTTTAAAATGGGCCTTCTGTTGTAAGAATGCCAGTTCAGCCATAATCTGTAATCGTCGTAAAAAATGTCCCAAGCAATACAAAAGACATGTACACAATCAAACTCAATAGTCAACTTACTTTTGATCAACATTAGCCGTGGCTTCATCGATAATTAATATTTTGTTATGTTTTAATATCGCTCGAGCCAAGCAGATGAGCTGACGCTGCCCAACACTGAGGTTATTGCCGCACTCTGCCAAAAGAAATCCTAGTTTTTCCGGGAAGCTTTCCACCATTTCCTTAAGTTGGACCTATAGACCAAACAAGAATAGAACGAGTCAACTAAACATGCAATAAACATCGGTAATAATAGAATTCTTTGTGGCCAATACTGCGTTCGGTTGTCTACCGTCGTATAAAATCTTTTGCTTCACATCAGAGAACACGTCCAAGAGTACGTGTGTACGTATTCACAATTTCACATATATTTACATCAACCTTTACATTTACATTAGCATAAAAACATATATATAATCCATAATGCCATTCTAATTAGAAGTCGTAAATTGTGTTCAGTATTCAGGATAGTCCTAATTTGCCTCCACTTTTTCTTCGATTTTCACAGCACAAATTTGTGTTCACCTCTGAAATAGTCGGCAAAAATCGCCATCTAGATAACTTTGCATGCATAAATACTATACAATAATTGTGCACGAGCCAGTCGAAACTTAAATGGTAAAATTAAAGCATTCAAACTTTTATTTATTTTGAGCAAGCTACAACAGCAACGATTTCTTTATCACAAAATTTCATTTGCTTTTAATGGAAACTTGACTGGTCATTTTCATATTTTCCATTGACATTACATATAACTAACTCTGTTTAATGTCGAATTTAATAATTAAATCAAAGAATTAAAAGTTTACCATCTCTCTTAAATAATTCCGAACTAAGAAGCGGTCAAAACTTGCGAAATATGACTTGGAAGTGCAAGATTAAATAGTTGTAAGTTCTTGGATGAACATTTATTTCAGGAGCAAAGCTGACGGAAGTACAGAGAAGAAACCCTTTCGAGCGAGCAGTGTAAATTTAGGACTTGTTTAGAAAAATCTGTACACGTCCTCATTTACAGCTAGAGCCTCAAAGATTTAAAATAATTTCTATTTCCATTATAATTAAAATGCTAATGTTAATGCAAGGTCATAAATAACTGCTTTCCTTTGAATAAGAATTTAGCGTATAGATACCAAATAGGGGAAACGACGTAATAGAGGTAAATGTTATACCTGTTGCAGTGTATTCCAGAGTTCAACGTCTCTATGGTCGTCAAAGGGATCTAGATTGCTACGAATAGTCCCACCAAATATAACAGGGTCCTGAAGCGAAACAGTGAAGACTTGGTTTAGACTTCTCCTATTAGATCTACCAACTACAGAGGTCAAAGCGCTAAAAAGGGTTAATTTAGGTTTGTTAAACAGTTAAGCATACCTGTGGAATTATGGACAGTTTGCCCCTTAGGTCATGCAGTCCAATATCCGTGACAGACACGTCGTCAATTTTTAGCAACCCACTTGGTTCAGCCATTCGAAATAAGGCTGATATTAGGGACGATTTTCCAGCACCGGTCCGACCCACGATTCCAATCTAAGGATAAAATACGTAAAGAAACGTTTGAAAAGCTAACTTTTCCGTGTAACGTTAAGATCCATCATTACTAAACCGTTTCACAACTCGAAAATGGACTAGTAAGGCGTTGATGTTTATAGAAACTCGGTGGAAAAGTGAAAACGGTTGTACACGGCAATTATAGGAACTGTTACCAGACTTTGTATAAGGAGCTATGACCGTTGATGCTATTCCACCATTGCATGACCATTAAATTTATACTAGTATGGAAAGAATTAAGCCTCTAGCATTTGCTTATGCCCACTGCTCGATTCTTGTAAGTCATCCTGTTGGAAAACCGCTATTTCTGTCCCCTATTTTAAGAGACAATCTTTTAGAGACATCATCTGGTTTCTAACGTTAAAACGACTACGTTTTAATGCTATGCGCTTAATATGAATTGAAATAAATTATCGAAAGGAGATTAAGCTTCACGTTCACGAACTGCGGCAAACGGCAGTGTGTAATCTCCTTTTGTAATTCAGTTTTTCTGGCCACATCCCAGATAACCTTTCCTGAGTGATTTCAGCTTTCAGTTGAACGCGAAAAGCTCTCCTCTATTTTCCTGTCAATTGGCAGGCCCTTATCTTATATATTTGATACACCGATTGAGGTAAAGTTTAATCTACATATAATTTGGATGCCTTCTTATCTTTGATAGCCATTTTCCGTGGTTACATTTGCCAACTTGTTGTTTACATAAGGCAATTAAATTGCTCTGAGCAAATCTGAAAACGACGCCATTAACATCAAAAAGGATACCCTGACAGGATGTCAATGACAATAACAATAATAAGGATCGATAAGTTCGCTTTGAAAAAGTGCAATAGTTCTCAGCCGTAAAATTAAAGTGCATACCTTCTCTTTTGATTTAATATTAAATGAAATATCCTTTAACACAGAAGGAAGAGACGAATGGTAAGAGAAACGCACGTTCTCTCCTGTAATTGCACCATGCTCGGGCCACTTGTCTGGCGGCTTATACTCGGAAACCTCTAAATCTGCCTCAGGTTCAATGCAGGTGTATTCTTGGACACGTTCAACCGACACCATCTTAACAAAATCAGATCCAGTTAAGATTAACAATTGGCGAAGAGGTACACCTAAAATTGTCGCAATGGCAGAATCGTGACTGCTGGCGAAAAAATGCAATGAACTCCCTGAACAAGTGAAAAACTATTGAGTACTCTGCGCTAAAAATTCTGAATTCCAAGACTTTGGGATGCAAATATGAAATTTTATTCCTATAGGAATTCTCACTGCCTTAATTCTATTGAGAAACAAAGGATACTAGCTTGTACGCTAGCTGCAAACTACCTGCGATATTTTTATTTCGGTTGTAGTTATAGGACGGTAAGTACAAATACTTTCACTGACTGCGTACAACCTCAGCAGACTAGGAAACACTAGGAGAGCAATGGTTCTAAAAGTAATTCTTTTGAAAATCCAATCGCATTATTTCTTATTTGTTGTAACAAAATAGTTTATGTGAGTGAGTAAAAACAGAAAAGTCATGACAATTCAACACAGTTGCTAGCGGGGTAATGTTCAAATTAATTTCATTCATCGGTTGAACTCCGAATCATGCATCTAAACCATTTACCTGATTTTCGACTTCAGCAGTCTGCCTCATACAAAATTGAAACATTCCAGTGAGTCGCTTGGTATAAAGTAAAGATAAACCAACAAGCACTGGACTGACCCCTGAAAGTACAAGACGGTGATCATAAGACTGGCATGAACCAAAGTTAAGTTAAGAAATCTAACAAAAAGACACAATGCGTCCGAGTTTTCTATGAGCAAGCCAGTTGCCTAAGATGAGTAGCATATATAAACTGCCGTTTTATTAATTATTATTATCATTTTACTTATTATCTGGCTATCACCTCGAGCAACTCTGGCGCTTTTTTCGAGCTCTCCCAACTTCCCACGTGCACCATGACTTAATGGAGCACCCCAGATCACAAAACTTTTCTTTATTTTGCGTTCACGATTTTTGTTTACGAGATGTAGTATCAAACACTGGAAAAGGGTGTTTCATCAGATATTCAAACATCTTGAAAATGGTTAAAAAAAAACACTTGGTTATCACCTCGTTTTTCAATAAAATATTTTGTGCCTGGATATCCGATGTAACACTACTTCCTGTTTATAATATATTACCCAAGAGTTACGGTGCTAATTGGTGGTTGAACAGTTAACTAATCGCGCAAAAAAGTAATTTCTGCAAAAGTATTGGTTTCGTAAAGTTTCAATGTTATCAGTCCATAATTTTTTCTTGCAAAGAGACCATGGCCAAAATGTATTAGGAGTTCACTGTAGTGGTTTACATTTCGTCATCAGTGGTCATCATATATCACCAGCTGAGGAATCAAACAAATATTAGTCCGGAAGCAGTCAGGTGAAGGTCTACATTATTTTCAATCCATTCTTTTCTTATAGAAGTGAATCCATTCATTTTGGTGTGTATATCTTCATCGGTTTTTTCACACATTTTGAGGTGGTTGATTTTCAAAATTTTCTTGGAAAGCCCAGATAGCATAAACATTTCTCAGATTTTTGGGTCACTCCCAAATATCAGGCCAAGACCATCAGTGATAAAATGGTCAAGGTGGCTCTCTAGGAATTAGTAAATAAATATGGCGCGGATGGAATACGTTTTAGTGATCTTGGGAGCGGATGTTCCGTCAGAATGTTTAACACCCGTATCGATGAAAGTATTAAATTTTTTGGTGTTTACTAAGGTGAATGTCTGTAAAACTTAGTAAATAATGTGAACAGGGTAAGTGTAACACGTCAATTTTGTTTATTTTGTTATCAGACAGATTTTTTTTAAATCCACAACCTTAATTGCAAAACGTCTGAAAAAATAATTATAAATCCGTTAAAATTTTTGCTTTGTTACTCTTCAGTCAAATACCAATTATAATATCAATTTTCAGGAAAATAAACTGGAGAAAGCCAGTAATTATACGTCTTAATTGTGATAATTGTGATAATACGCCAAAGTTCCAACTCTGTTGTTGCAATGGTAACATTAGAGAATAGCATATTATCACAAACATGTTATGATTCTTTCTCTGCAACATATGGAGTTCTCCGATTTTGATGGCAGAAAATAGCAGAAAATTACAGTGGTAATTGTAATAATGTGGTGAAATGGTAATTGGAGATAGGGCGTAATTTTCTGCGATCCATATCCGAAATAAAATGACAACAAAATGAATTTTCATGGGAACTAGTGCAATGCAGCAATTATGTTACTCTCTACTTCCCTAAAGATAGTAAACCAGTTAAAAAAATTACTTCGTTAAATACTCTTTTGATACTACGAGATTATGAGGCTTGGGGGTTGTATGAGGGAAACTGTCTTCCTTGCTATCAGTCATCGACTACTTACCAGTAATATTTGCATGCAATTTTGTCAATCGAAAATGGCACACTTAATCAACATGACACGCTTAATCAACGGTAATCGCCAATAGTTCATTGCTCATCGGCATCAATTTTTATCGCAAAAATTAAGGCTTGACAACTGTGAGCTACTTACGCAATCCAGCCTCAGCAGCAAGAAACGGAGCAAAAGAAACAACACTCATCAAAGTGGCACACAGAACATCCAACCTATATCCCAGCCAGCGACCAGCAGTCATATGTAAAAACCAGGCTGAAGAATTATGATCCTGTAACTTGTCGTAGTTATTAAGAAACTGCTGTTGTTCTTTTGATGCTCGAATGGTGGTTAATCCTTGGAGTGTGGAAGAGATGTGAGAGTACAGGGGACTGCGACCTAAGAATCAAAATTAAAAAGACTCATTATTGTATCTCTTGGATTTTACTCCTTCTCACTCCTCAGTTTGGAGTCCGAATCTATCGTGGTTCTGACTTCGAAATTCAGGTGCTGTATTTATTTTGTAAACCGTTTCAATGTCAACATCTCTTATATAAATGCTTTGGCTATAAAATAACAAGCCTGCGACCGAAGTCTGTTGTCGAACATCTTAGGTTAAGAGGCCATTCTTAGGTTTATCTTGTTCTATAATGACCGGGGTAATTCGTGCTCCACCACGAATAATTATGAAATATTGCTCATTCACTTGATCACCTAAAAGAAGGAAAGGCAACTGAGGCAGTTTCTCCCGACCATGAGCACGAAAGGGATCCCCCAATTTATGTTAACACAAAGCTTGCCAAATTTTTGCATGGGGGAAATTCTTAATTTTGCAACGGAACCGACTAAGACTTTGGGTGGGCCTGTTCTTTCTTTATATGAACGGGAACCCATTATCGATATCCCAACTCAAGTTCCTAGGAATGCAATCTTTGAATCCTTGAGAAAATAAAAAGAACGAGTCAAACCTTGGACATTGACATAATGGACATTTTTGTGCGTTATCAGAAATTTCTAGAGTGAAGAGTTCTTCCACCCCTTGGACTAATTCAAATGTCTAATCTCAAATTTGAGATCGTGATTATCAGCGTGAAGTAAAACCAATTTAGTTGTCACAGGAGTTTATATCGAAAGTTTAGGAACCATGGTCATCGTAGCATCAATACCAGCAGGATGTCTCCCTTTGACGAGGAAAATTGTCTTAAATTAGCCAGAGTAAATTGATCTGGGTTAGCCATAGTAAAATCATAGAAGTCTGATCCTTTTGGGAAAGAGTTGAGAAGGCTAAGTTGAGGCACCATAGACCTTAGTCTATTTGTTACTGACGTCTTATTTTCTATTTTTTTATGAGAATGTCAATTCGACTTCTTTACCTCGTTTTTGTGTAAGAAATTCAACAGAAGTTTTGCTCTGAAAGTAGACTAGAGGACCACTTGACATGTATACAAAAGAACGTAGAAAAAGCTCAATTTATGAATAAGGTCTTTGGCAAGTTATGCAAAATTGTAAAGCTAATTCTTCCACCTTTTTGATTTTTTTCTCACAATAAAATTGCCAAATATCATAGCGCCTGTTAGGATAGATGGTGTTACTTGTATTTTCCTCGTCAACAACGGCGGCTTTCAACTCCTTTTTTGATAATATTAGTTAGAGGCTGGCTGAAAAAACTAGTGACGCAAGCTTAAGTATTTTTCTCATTTTGCTCATCGGTTCAATAATCCATGATTCAATAAACGTCCTCCTGCAACTCCTTTCCTCAATTCATGCTTACTGACTCGTATGGTCGTTTTTACTTGCTCGCTTTATGCCTCACGAGCTTCGCACATGAGCCACAAATCGACATTGACTCACTCCCCCTGCATCTGCGCGACGATCTTCAACTGCAATTTATGAGATATATATCTCAAGAACGGACTAAGGTGTGGAAAAGATACACGACAGCGTAGGTAGGGGTGGGTTTCGTTCCCTTTACGGGGAGGTACACGACAGGTAGAGGGGGCGCCATGTATTGTACTACTCCCAAGTACCAGAAGCCACCGATATGCCACAGTAAACGGCATTCGGAATTACTTTAAGAGCTCATGTAAGCGTCCAGATATTAGAAAAATTAAATTTTGATTTCTTTGACACCTTGGCTAACTTATGGATGTGTAAAAAATGCAGGGATTGGCCTGTTTAAACGACATCAAAAACGTCTCAAATATATTTCATTTTGTCGAAAAAAATTATATAATGCAGAAAACGAAAGATCTGTGTCATAATTATATTATAAGCTGAGTTTCTTGAAATGGATGGGAATTTTCACAGCCAATTCTAATATTTTAGTAAATGCTGTTTAAAGAAATGGAACTACTTACTAAGTGCTTCTAATCTCTTTATTTCCCTGGATGTTTTAATGTAATATTGACGTAACCAAACGAAGACAAGTACGATTGGTACGATAGCAATTGACACATATGGTTGAGAACTGATGGTCATGAGCAATATAGCAATGGCGAGGACGGACATCTGTAAAACAAGGTTAAAATTTATCGTGAGGAGAAAAAAACAACCCTGCAATATCAAACTTTTAACAAATGATTTATGGATGTTAAATATGCCTGCTAGCCCGGATCTCATCGGCCAAGATAAAACTGCTCTGTAAAGCTTGGTTCAGGCGGTTTAACGAACAGTTTTATGCCCAACCGATTACGACAGAACCTAAAATTGACTTACAAGTCATCGAAAACAGTTTTAATAAAAGTGCGGGGGGGGGGGGGGGGGGAGGATATCTCCATTTAAGTTCTCTTCAATAAGTGTAAAACTCCATCATTCATTTTCACCAAATGGATAGATGAAAATGAAATGGTATAATAAGAACAGAGTTAAATTCAACTTTTAATCTGAGTTAAATGCTACAATGCTTTTTCTTATTCCATCACATTTTCATCACCCAACCAAGGGGAAGTGACGTACAGTCTCACAACTGGTGAATAATTTGAAATTAGCATCAATGGCGACAATTGGTGAATAGCAATTAATACATGACGCCAGAGACAATTACTGGTGATTCTATTAAAATGGCCCGAAAAATAAGTTATTTAATATGACAAAAAGATTGTCCATGGAAAAAGATCACCTAGTTTGGAAAGTTTCAGGTTTTTTGGCTCATGTGGAGACATTTTGGGCACCATGCAGTTGGTGCAGCTGAGTCTCTTTAGCTGAATGACATGGAAAAAGTTAAAATTAGTCGTTGCTTTCAGTTAGTTTACGGAGCAAAGCGGGCTTCCAATATATGTTTGGCTTATTCTAATATTCTAAGGAAAATCGTACGGTTTATGAACATAAAATATCGCTAAAGCTTGCTTCCAAGCACGCTCGTTCTCTAAATAGAAATGTCATTAAAATTAAACCGCAATACCGAACAGGATATTCTCTGTCACGGTTTATGGTAAGTTGCTCCTTGAAAAAACACTGTTCCTTGGGAAAAGGAAAAAGATTGAACAGCTTGGATATGTTGCGGATTTTAAACAGAACGTAGAATTTAATGAGCATCTTTCAAATTGTTTTAGCTATCTATCCCGATTATTTAATTCTAGTACGCCTCCTACCTAAGTGTTACAATACCGAAACGAATTCCTACTGAAAAGTCTAATTTTGGTCATAAATTTTAGGTAAGGATGAGTATTACTGATAATAAAAGCTTGAACATTTGGGGGTTTTACTAGAAAAAAAGAGGTATGACAATCTTTCCAGCCAGCTTCTATGTCGATTGTCTCTTAACGGTGGTTGCACTATTTAAATATTTTTGTAAATCTAAGCATCTATTGCGCGTGCGCGTCCACAATTTCTCCACTTGGTATGCCAAGTGTATATTGCATAACTATTGAGATCGGAGATTTTCGTAAAGAAGAGGTCTTATTGACTTATCTGTCACTGAAAGTGGGTTCCTATGGGTTCCTAGTAACATCATCAGCCACCCAAAAGCTGCGGTACATCGTTCCCTCAACCCCAACACTATAAATGTACAGTCAGTATGGTTAATATAGGTTAAGGTGTTCATTCCTTTCAGCGCATCTTAGAGTTTATTGAATAAGCCAAGAGTTGGCTATGCAAATTTTAAACATCAAGGAATAACTTAGAAAGAAAGATCTAAAGCATTCTTATTCCCAAAATTTGTGAACTGAATATTTTTTCATAGTTGAATATGACGTACAAATTTCCACCCTTTTACTTTGTCTTGCAACCACACTTCAAATAGCTCTTTTTATTATTACACTTTTCGTTATTATACATATCTATATATTGTTGTTTACCTGCAAAGCATCAAAAAATGTCATCGGAAGCATATCGTCCATTAAGCCAATGTCTTTAGAAAATCGGTTTAGAATACGTCCTTTAAAGAGAATATTTAATTGGTTGACATGACATGAAGTATAGAAAAACAAGCGCTTTACAACAAACAAAAGAGAAAGAAAATTTCGGTGGACAATATGAACGTATTTACAGAAAGCGGCAGGTCCGTTTTAATTATGGATCAACAAATTTTCGTCTCAACCACAGTAAATTAGCCACTTAAGTGACCTAGCCAAAATAATTGTAGCGAAAATGATTGGTATATACATCACTGAACTCCATTATAACTGGACGGCTAACAACCAAAAAGTTACACCGAAAATGGCGGACATGGAGGTCTTCGGAAGTCAGATTTTGCGGACATCTTGAACATCTGTCTAAGCCGTTTTGTGGCCATAAAAAACCAAATCGTGTTTCTAACTGGCTCGTCAACCTAATTTAACTGCGAAAATATGTGACAAGTTACTATTATTTCAGAGGATGTTATCAGAATAAGTAGCTCACAATATACTGGATAAAATGTGCTAACTTCCAGTTAAAAAACTGACAAAAATATGATTTCAACGAGTAAAAATGACGTTCCGTTTTTTGGTTTTAGATTTAAATTTTCTGGTCAAACATTTTTGCTCTTAATCAGTTTCTTACTTTGGGCATTAGTTTTCTTCCAAATATCTCCGTTGAAGCTATTTGAAACGTTTGAAGTTTATAAACTGACACATTTTCTCAATATTAATTTTGTCAACAAAAAGACAAAACCCCGTGTGGAAGACTGAAACTAACATCCAAAGTGCATGACCACATAGGAGACTAACTTAAACCCAGGATGACCACAAATGGACCCTAAGGCTGACGTCCAAAGACCTCCATATCCGCCATTTTTGGCTTTACTCAGGTCCAGTAATTGGCTTAAGTTAGCTATCCGGTTATAGAGTGATATACACACATGCACTTTACCTACCAACTGGGTTTGTGTCAAAAAAGTAGATGGGAGCACGAAGTATGGCTTTGAACATCTTGTTGTGTAGATTTCGGGACGAGTTGATGAGGATATGGAACAATACCACCGCCCTTATAAAAGCCAAAATAAAGCAGCATACCACTACACCAACATATAACGATAGATTTCCTGTTCGTTTCTTCTCAATAATACTCTGAGAATTATTTTTAGCTACTGTAGACTCTTCCCAGTCAGACCTGAAAGATTGACATATGAGAATTCCTGAATGTGTGACTTGATATTGTTGTAAACCTTCAAAATGGAAAAATTTAACTCTTGTCACCTTAACTCTTTCCCGGCTGAGGCATCTTAATTGACGTTGTCTGGAGTTAGCCAGAGTAAAATAACGAAGTCCGACTCGGCCGAGAAAAATTTGATAATTGAGACAGTCTTTCAACTTAGACGGTCTTTTAGATCATGCATAATATGGAGAACTCTTTCATGGCGCACGACGAAAGTCACATTGTTCACCGTCGTATCAAATCACTTGCATAAAGTTTTCATCGGAGTCATACCGGAAAGGGAGATTCACATAGGAAGCATTTAGGTAGAGAGTTCGTCCAAACCTTTTTTTTTTTTTTTTTTTTTCAGGTAAGTGTTAGAATTTTGATATGCTCAAAGTCACACTAATTGATCAGAATCGTTTGAAAATTGGTTGTCTGACATACGAAAGAACGGCCGAGGATTGCTTGTTTTTGGTTTATTATATTAAGAAATTTTTAGTTTTACAGCCATTGGTTTAAGTCGATTTGCTTGTAGCACTTACGCCCCTCAGTTGCAATAAGATCATAGCTGAGATTTAAATTAATGCAAAATTTCAAATGTTTACGTCGCAGAGTTTATGTATTTTTGCATAAACTGTGGCATTTTGAATAGTATACATATCGCTGCTAGATCAACCTTTTGAATGCAAAATTTCTAACCCTTTCTCGTATCCAGCTATTTGGGCTAGGCAATGAGATTTGATCACTGTATAATTACAATTAATTGCCACTGCACTGGTAGAAAGGTTCGTATTTTACTTTCCAAAAGGTAGCTTAAGGTCTAGTAGGTAACCTGAATTTCTGCTCTACTAATGGGTTAGAGAACCAAATTAGAATATAAGTTTGGGAGTCAAGGTAAACATGCGTACCTGTGTATGCGTAGCGAAACTACATGTATACATTCATGGCTAAATACGTGTATACATACACAATTATATTCATACATGCTTACGTAATGAATCAATGTATGTGTACATAGATAAACATTGATCCATCTATATATGCCTTAACATACGTAATACCTACTTCGTACATTATAATAATACATACCACTTAGCCAGCCACCATTCGCATACCATAACGGAAGCCTAGCAAAAAAAAAAATGCTCTAATAAAAGGCCTGACGCTTGCAATGGGCAGATTACCTGCCATGTTGTGCATGACACAACTGTTCCTGTCTCCAAAAACACCTTTTTACAGTACTTGGAAAACTATAATGAATGACAAAAGAAAATGGGAGAGCCTGTGAAAAGTATCTTTTCGACAAAAAAAAAAATTTTTTTGCATGTTTGAAGACGACATCTCAGGAAATTTTTCTTAGTTAAATCTGAAATATATCGTTGAAATATTACAAAAAAATAACTGAAAATTTCTCGATTTGCTTCTTAACCTTCAGTTATCAACACCAAAGACACTACAGACATAATAATTATTACTTGACAATGTTAACTCCAAGTGTGCGTAGCTGGCCTAAGGTTTTTATGTACATTTAGTGGATCCATGGTCTATACCCAAGAAACGTGTAGAGACTATGTAAAAATGATTGTTAACTGGCATGACTAATGGCCATACACCAACCATACCTGTCCGGTTAGAAAGATTAAACAGCACAGAAATATTATAGAAGGTCCTGCTCCAGCTAGAAAATAATCTTTGTACACCTTCCAGGTGATACTGCCAGTCGTACGACTCTCTGCAAGTTCATTCATGTCCTCCTAGTGGACAATTTATAAAAGATGAGGAATTGTAGGAGAGAAATTTCGACGGCTAATAATGGACCGAAAGCAGTTCTATTATTAAACACAATGGATACCTGTTGCGAAAAATGTATTTTCAAGCCCACAAATCACAATCAAGATATAAAAGTTCTATTACTAAGTTATTCAAGATCATTACATACATGAGAAGTTAGGTCTAGCAGACTAGCAGTTGATGGGTCACACCATCACTACAAGCTAGTACATGAATGTAATCTTCAACCTCAGTCCGATCCTGTGTTCCTTAAAGGTTAGAGCATGAAAATGGACGAGTAGTAGGCACCGCCTGTTCATCAGATCCTTCTAACAGACGATAAGTAATAGTACACCAGAATTTAAACAAGAAAGTTTGAATTAAAATTTCCATTACAAAACAATAAATGAAACTAAAATAAACTATAAAAGTCACATGAATTAAGTCCCATTGGGTAAATAATACTAAGTTTGTAAGCCCAAAAGCATTCACGTTCAGTGAGATTATTAACGTCTGTTTTATCAATAATTGTAATCAATACATCAGTCAACCCTCGTAGCCGTCGGAGAGGAAATGGGCACCCAGGTGTTGACCGGAAATACCTCTCTGTTTCTCACCAAATCTGATTTAACTACTTTCATGGTTATTAAAACTTTTTCGAAATGTGGTGGTGGTGCTACCGACGTATAGAACAAGGATAAACATCTCTATCAGAAGCACAATCAAAATGGTACTTCATGTTCAATTGATTGATAACTAGAATCGCTGAAAACACGGCTACCAAAGACCAATTAACAAATTTGGCAACCATTCTTGCCACAATACATTCCGATCTGGTCTAAATTCACTTGACAAGAGGGCATTTACCCTGTGCCAGAATTTCTTTGAGGTTTCTTGGCCGATGACAGAATACCAATTGTTTCTCTGGAAATACATTATTTGTGTAAGAGCGATTTGAGAGAATGGGTTGCAATTCCTCCAAACTCGATGAAATTTTAGAGACAGCAAAAAGAAACTCAAGAAAAAGGGGAATACAGTTTTGCTTTTTATTGAAATTCAGTATGGATACTAAAATTTCTACTCTTGGTATCTGTCGGGTCTGACGAATTTGTTGATCCAAATCTTCTTTATAACCCATATTACAAGGCCAAGTTTTTTATTTCACTTGCTCTCCTCTCAAAATTGTCCCTATCAGTACAAATAAGTGTTAATCGTAATGCAAGAAATGACCTTTTTTGTATTATGTGGATGACAAGATATTACTGTTTAAAAACTGATGAGTAGCAGTTGGTTTATAGTATAAATCCGTTTGGATCACAGACACGGAGATCCATTCGGTATTTCTTTTATAAAATAATGACAGATAAAAAGCAGTCAACTTTATTATTAACACATTGATGAAGTGAACAATTCTCCTGAAAATCGTCTACCAACAATCAGAAACAAGCTAAAGAAGATCGAACCCTTGTAAACGAAGTGAAACCGGTGGGGGAATGGAAAAAGAACGAGTGTTTTTAGCCATTTGAAAATCAAACAACGTACCAACTGTTAGAATCACTGTATTCAAACGCAGAAAAACCATTAAGTATTTGTTTTATTAAATAAGACTTAACGTGCCACACGAACTTCAGGAAACTTTCAGGGGGAAACTTTCCGTAATTGGATACTCTGAACCAAACACGGGTATAATCCAATTAAAGCCCAAATACGACATACGTTATTTTACAAATAGATTTTTTTCTACCAGTAATTGGGCCGGACAGTAGCTAAGTATACTAATTATGTACTGCAATACGATTTTAGTGTACTGTTGCATCACTACTACAGTACGTCATATTGACAAAAAAGTTTAGCAACCGTGGCGATAAAAAGTAACGTATTTATGACGTCATAACCATTAGATGTAAAAATATACCACAAATTTGAAATGTTTCTATCAAAAGTCAACTTTGTATATTCTTTTGTTGTTTAAAGTGAATCTTCTCATAAAACCACCTACTTCCAATAAAAATTAGTTTTCCAGCGAAAAACCTGACCTGATGGAAATATGAAATATTTCAATTCCAATTTTGCACATGCCTGTTAACTTTTTTCTTTTCAATATTTTTCACTACATGTCAAATACAGAGATTCTAACTGTCAAATTCAACGTGTGCGATTTGTACCCCTAAGTTAAAATTGTAGTAGAGCTGAGTTGACTATCCCTTAGTTATGTGGCCAGTATTTTGTCCATAAAATTTCCACAAATCAAAACTCATCAAGTTAAATCTTATCTATCATAGCAACACTGTGAGTGGAAGGGATATATAATTTGGCTGTTTCAACTTACCTCAGAAACAATATCCTCCATGTCGATCATATCGACATCAAATTGACTCGTGTTCATTGACATAAACGAAGCAGACCTTGCTTTTGCATCATATGACTTAACCCGCCTTAAGTCTGGGGTAAGAGGACGAAGCGGAATAGCTGAATGCTTTCCAACATCGTGTTCAGACTTCGCCTTGTACCGAATATTCACAGTTGGTTCATTGGCCATCAACAACGGATCAGTCTCGGGAAACATTTCGTTCAACGATCGTGTATGGGATCCCTTTTTGCGTCGATATTCATTCTTTCTGTTGGTAGATGAATGGAGTGAATGTTGTTCTGAATCCCGCTGTGAAAAAACTCGCTCTTCGGTTTTCTTGTTCTCTTCGCTGACTGACATTGTATCGTCAATATTTTTCTCCATTTTTGTCATTGAAAAGATGTCATGTTTTTCATTTCTTAATGACTCCATATCACCATAACCAACAACCTTCCCCTAGAAAAAAAAAAAAAATAAATAAAAAATCATTAAAAAAAGCGTGATATTCATCATCATATTTTCCTGTGGTACATTACCTGTGTGTATGAGCATAAAACCTCTTAGGTTTTGTGATATCATACTTGAATCCAGTGTTGATACACTTAGTTTTGATATTGTGCGAGTATTTTAGGACGCATCATCTAATGAAGTGGTGACACGTTTAAACTATTGGTTTGCTTGTTAGAATACCCTCAAGTAGGAGAACTGTTCACCGTTGTGTTTCGGCGAAATACCTTAATTAAACGGAGACTCCACTTATTATTAAGAACATCATATTTCATACACATTGAGACTTACCGAGAAAATTCGGAATTCTCCAGCCAAGCAGAAACGCAAAACGATTTCTTCATAGTTTTACATTGACCGAAGATGTCTCAATACGAAGACAATAAACGGGACGGTAAGTTGTTTGAAACGTAATTTACTCACTCGTTGGTTTGTACCAAAAAATATCAGCCCTGCACTTTGTTCACTCGTTCACTTTAACCCTTTCGCGACGAGAAGTCTCTCCTTGACGAGTAAAATCGCACGGTGTTATATAGTCAGAGTAAACTAGTACAGGTCGTCGTCAGTTGGGAAAGTAATAATTAACTTATGTGATAATAACGCAGAATAGCACTAGCCACAAAATAGTTTAGTCACTTAAAACAGTAGAGCATGTTTAAATAAACTGTGATTTCCAAAAGTTGGGGAGATTTTTGGCCGCCACTTCGAGTTTAACTTTCTTCCGGCGCGAACTCTCCCTTTGACGAGTAAAATCGTCTGGAGTCTGCCAGAGTAAAATACTAGAAGTCATATACAGCTGTGAAAGGGTTCGTTATCACAGATTGAAACTGCGCCGTAAAGGTTTTCTGGTTAAGCAACGTTGTTTTTGCTATCTGCCAAAATAGGTATTAAAAGTACAAGTTGTATTTTAAATCGGTGTAAGAAAGTAGTGTCTTTAGCACGTGTAGTCTTTGATGTTAACGGGATATTAGATTTGATGTGAACGGGATAATTGTTCGGTTGTGATCAGTGACATTGGGAAGACAATCGTCATTACCAACGACTCCATTTTCTCGGTTCCTTCCAGAATAAAGTAGAGGATTTTGCTTATTTTTTTCCCCTTTTTTGTCTTTTGGCGTAGAAAAATACAATTTAAAGCACAATATCAACCTGATCCCTAATCATCCTGGCTGTTCTCGTCATCCAATTTACATCTACTAGACAGCTTTTCAGTAAATAGTAAATTAATTTTCATATATTCTAGATTTTCTAAAATTTACGGGAATGTTCCCAGACTTGTCTTGGAGGATTATCTGAAACCCGCACGTCACTTACTTGTTACTAATGCACACAGTTATCAAACCATTTTGATACCCACCCATTACTGGCACCTTGGTGCGGACCTGACCCACAGCCGCAACCTACCATAAATTCTAATTCTAAATCTTCACGAAAATCTTCACTTTAGTCGAATTCCTAACTCTTGTAAGAATAGTTTCGATAATCCTTAACAGACGTTAGACTCACAAAATTATGTAACTGCGGACGTTCTACCTAGCAAGTATCGTGGCTTGACAAACCTGTTGAAGGCACAGTATACGATCAGCTTCATTAAAAAACTGCAACTGGTGAGTTACTAGTATGCACACTTTAGACTTTAAAATACCACGAATACATCTAGAGAAGAAAACATCGAAAAAATAAGCAGAAAGCGTGAGTTTGTTTCCGCCCTGTAATAAAATTGATCAAACGGCTTCTTTTCCTTACAAAAGTGATATATTTTTATTATAACCTTAGTTGGTAATTTTTTTTTCAGCTGCCATGGTCGTGACCTGAAAGTAGTTCGGGCCATATCAAAATAAAAAAGGCCAATGCTATAGCCAAGTTTTGTTCTTTCATTTCGGGTTTATTTTGGGAAGATCTGCTATGGGAGATCCCGATTTGACACGATATCTGTTGTTGGTATTACGGTTGATATACACCACTTGCACTCCTATGCAAAACAACCTATCTGCAGGACAACTTCGAGGTTTCGATGTTCACCAGGTCGGATCATTCACGTAAATTTTTTTCTTTAAAAGTATTTTTCCGAGAATAAGTGCAAGTGGTCTATAGTGGTAATGTGTAGAATGCACCTTATGAAAGTCACGTCATCAAAACGTACAAACCGGATGTCTGTCTTTTGTCTCGTTTTACCTGTGTTTGTCTATCTTGGTAAAGACTGAAGATAGGAGGAAAAAAAGCCTGTCAAAGCAACTCCAGTTAAAAAAGTAAGTAAAACGTTGAGACAATATTCTTATTTGTGAATAACAGGGTTTCTCAACTTCTTTTTACTAGAATAGCTTTGAAAAGTTTTACATGGCGGTTTCTCTGGTTAACTGGCTGTCCTGTTAGTTTCAATGTCAGTTTATATGTCCGTCACTTATTCTATTCACCTGACAGTCAGCTTATTTGTTTGCATTCGGTTTGTCAGTTTTTTACTGGTCAATTTTTGTTACTCGAAAACTTATAAAAAGCAGAAGTCTTACTCATCAAAGATATGCCTGCTGACGTGAGAATCAACAGCACTGAGAGGGTCGTCCATAATGTAGATATCTGCATCAAGATAAGCAGCCCTGCAAATGCAAAGAAAATATTGGTTGCTCAAGCATTGATATGTAAATGTTATCAATTCAAGATCGATTAATTGTAGAGTTCGTAATCACATACAAATTACATCCTTCAGTCTTGGAAAAACTATTTCCAATACTTAAGTAAATTGGCATTTTGAAAATCCTACTATGAATATCACGGCTGGCATTTGGGATTTAAATACTGATTTACACAATGCAATGTGTGAATCAGTGCTTAAATCAAAACAAAACGTCGAATACAATCATCATGTTTAATTCAATAAACAGAAAATTCCTTGTACATTTCTTGAGTATTTTAACTGAGAAATTTCTGACGAAAAAAGTGAGTAAATTCTTGCAATTTGTTGGTTCACATAATGTTATTCGTATTTGTTTAACTGGACGTACACCCAAATAAAATTTTGCTATTTTTTTATATTATAACCTTGTTTTCTAAAGTTTTCATGACGTCTTTCAGGTCTTTGTACTACATTATGAAATAAAAATAACTTCATTCTTGACTCTGTACTCTAACAGAAGTAAAATTCGAACAATCATAACGTGTTTAATTAAGCAGTAGAAGTGAGTACATTCCATGGGTCATGTTTACCCGTCTCTCATAATCAAAAGTGAAAATATTAAAATTAAAATGTAATTGCATTCATCAAAGGTATGCGAATTTTTAAAAGTGCATGTGAAACTGCTACATTCTTGGCATTCTTTGGTAAGACGATTGTTAAAACACTGCCTTAAAACAGCTTACATAGTAATTATGATCATCCTATTGCTTTTAAAGCATTATAGAATTAGGTTCGTGTGACTGGATTTCGTTATCTCCTCAGAACTAGACTGTTTAAAAATAAAACAAGTTCAGTTTTCAGTGCAGTTTTTTGTTCATTCCCAGACGAAGAAAAATCCATTGGAACTCGTGAAGAGTGTAAACTGCCAAACTCCTTGTGGATTACCTTGCTAAATTGACTCTGGCCTTTTGTCCTCCACTGAGCGACACTCCACGTTCACCGACTAATGTTTCATCACCATTCACAAGAGTTTTGATATCCTAAATGAAGATTATAGCTTGATTTTCATACATATTCAAGACAGTATTCAGATACCAAGGTGTTTACGCAAGATTTTAAAAGTTACAAATGTAAATCATTAATCACAAACCTTTTCTAAAGCGCAGGCTTTGATGACTTCTTCATAACGTTTCGTCTCGTATTTCTTTCCAAATAAAATGTTTTCTTTAAGAGTTCCAGAAAATACCCACGGCTGTTGCGAGACATAACCGACACTGCCATTGAGATGAATATCCCCGCTACTCACTGGAAGTTCACGCAGTAAAGCCATTAACATAGAAGACTGCAAAGCAATAATTTAACCACTCAAAAAGGCTACAAGACAGTAAGCACACAAAGTGTAGCAGAAAGGCAACAGAAATCAGTGGAAAAACAATCACCCCAGTGACCTTGATTCTGGAGACTCTTACCTTACCACAACCAACAGGTCCAACTACCATCAACAGCTCGCCCTGAAATAATAAATGGAGAAAGATATGAAATGACGGTGAAAATGTGTAAGAGATGAGAGGAGAAGAAGAAGAAAATAAGAACAAGAAAGGAAGCAACAGTAACTAAGGTTACTGTAATTGGGAGCAAGAAATAATAAGAATGAACGTAAGAGGAAACGTAGGAAAAAGAGCAAAACAGGAAGGACAATACAATATTTACAGCTTAGTTATGATGTCTG